>VZRI01011787.1:44201-80236 GCA_013397515.1 Upupa epops
TCTAAAATATATATATATATATATATATATATATATATATATATATATATGCCATGTGCATCAGAATGTCAGCACCAAAGGCTTCAATCCACAAATTCACCCATATTGAGCTGCAGAATTTATTACTTGAGAAAACCAAAAACATCCCTGCAATTTTTACTATGACAGTACAAAACGGAGGGCCAAAATGGGAGTCAGGGCAACAAGAGAACCTGAAGAGAATCAGAACTAGCAAAACAAATACCAAAAACCCCCAAAATATGACACTGTATATTTTTCCTTAAAAAACAACCCCAAACCAACAACCAACCATATAGTGAATATGCATTTTCATATTTTTTTGCTGGATATCCTAAAGAAAATGAAACTGTTTTTAAAACTCAAGACGCTATCTAAAAGAAGATAGTGCCAAAAGTGCTCACTAAAGTAGTTTTCATTATATTAGTAATTAATTTTTTCCCACCACCATGTGAAAATTACTGTCTACATCTACTTCACCAGAAATACATGAAGAGGGTGAACCTCCTGTTAAAACAGGAGTAGAGAGAACACCTCAAATACAATGGGAACTTCAGTTCAATTGCAGTTCATGTAATTTGAAACTGGTGGCATCATAGTTCGAACTACAGTTTCCCTAGCCCTTCTATATAGTAAAAGGTTGGTTATTGATTATAATATAAAGGAAAAGAAATACAGAAAAGGAAAACCTGTAGACATTAGCAGGGTGCAACCTAACTTCCTCTAAGTCCACTTGGGTTTCAAAGTTGTTAATTGCCTCACTCTAACAAATCAGGTGTCGAGGTTAGGTCTGTGGATATGGCTGTATTAACTGTGCTTTTGCTGACAGAACATCCCCACCACTGCCATTTGCATCCGTTTTGACAAGAGAGCAATTTCTGCTTGGTGTCTGGGTCCAACCTCCTTAAACAGATTAACCCAGTAGTTAGTGTTACCTGTAAACTCATTTTGTCTGGAGAGCTGTTGTGACTCAGGTATGTTTTCAATGACAGTCCATNTGTTTTGTTTGGTTTTATTTTCCTTTGGTTTGTTTGAAATTTACTGCAATGGGCATGGTACTTAACTCTCTTGCAGTTAATCTCCTGGTGGATCTTGGTTTAGAGCTTTGAGGTTTTGAGACCACATTACTGTGTGAGCAATGTTTAATGGATTTCTTGGGGATGAAATTCAACTGGAAGATGTGCTTCAATGGCTAGAGAANAACCAACCATATAGTGAATATGCATTTTCATATTTTTTTGCTGGATATCCTAAAGAAAATGAAACTGTTTTTAAAACTCAAGACGCTATCTAAAAGAAGATAGTGCCAAAAGTGCTCACTAAAGTAGTTTTCATTATATTAGTAATTAATTTTTTCCCACCACCATGTGAAAATTACTGTCTACATCTACTTCATCAGAAATACATGAAGAGGGTGAACCTCCTGTTAAAACAGGAGTAGAGAGAACACCTCAAATACAATGGGAACTTCAGTTCAATTGCAGTTCATGTAATTTGAAACTGGTGGCATCATAGTTCGAACTACAGTTTCCCTAGCCCTTCTATATAGTAAAAGGTTGGTTATTGATTATAATATAAAGGAAAAGAAATGCAGAAAAGGAAAACCTGTAGACATTAGCAGGGTGCAACCTAACTTCCTCTAAGTCCACTTGGGTTTCAAAGTTGTTAATTGCCTCACTCTAACAAATCAGGTGTCGAGGTTAGGTCTGTGGATATGGCTGTATTAACTGTGCTTTTGCTGACAGAACATCCCCACCACTGCCATTTGCATCCGTTTTGACAAGAGAGCAATTTCTGCTTGGTGTCTGGGTCCAACCTCCTTAAACAGATTAACCCAGTAGTTAGTGTTACCTGTAAACTCATTTTGTCTGGAGAGCTGTTGTGACTCAGGTATGTTTTCAATGACAGTCCATTATTTATTTTGCACAAAAGCAAAACAAAATGAAGAAAAACCACAAAACCCTAAAAAAGCACAAAATAAACCCTATTTGCTCTAGAATGCATGCGTTTTGAACTAGAAAGACAGAAAAGCCACAGCTCCTTAACAACAAAAAAGTTTATAAAAGAACGATGGGCAAAATGTTCACTCACATCAAATAGTCATTGACATAGAATCACAGAATCATTAGGGATCGGAAGGGATCTCAAAAGATCATCTAGTCCAGTCCCCCTGCCACAGCAGGAGCATGATGAACTATTGCATATTCTTCCCCTTCAGAGGAGCTTTGGAGGAATTTTGGAGCTTTTTCACCATTAATGCATCCTTCCCAATGTTGGTCATCTGGTGGAAGTGTCCTCCCTGCAGCAAGGTATCTCCCTGCAAGACACTGGTAGCTTTTGAAAACATCTGGCCAGAATGCTTTTTGAATTCTCAGGTTTAAGCATGTTTCAAGTTCCTCTTTGTATAATAGTCCAGTTTGCAGTATTTGTTTGAAATCTTGTTGAGAAGAATATTGGTGACAAAATAACAAGAGGGGCTTTGAAGAAAAATAGGTTCAGTAAAATCTGTCAAGTAAAATTAATACAGTTGGGTTTCCTGTATTATATTACCTTTATTTAATATTCTTACATAAGTACAAAAGTAAATTACTTGAAAGCTGTATTCCCACTGACAGTTTCCCTGCTATTTTATGGCAGCATCTACTGTAGTTAATGGTCTATCACAGCTTCCATTATAAGTCCTGATTTTTCAAGGTTTTATTGTAGCAACAAAATTGTTAGAAAGGGATTTCATCCAGCAAGAGTCTGGAAAATAATTTTGAGTGTAAATTGGTTTAGCCATCTTTAAATTAGAGTAAGAGAGGGGTTTTTTTTTTAATAGTTGTACAGGCTTTATCCATATTTTTCTTTTACAGGCCAATTTCTTTTCTATTGTAAACCAGCATAATTCTTCTAAAGTTGGAAAAAAGCACCAGAAGTTTGGTTTCTGTCTAGGATATCTGTCTCAATAATCAAATAAGAGACTTTTTTACTGCTTTTAGTGCACTGCAGATCTGAATCAGCAGATATGCACTTGTGTAATTTTTTTTGCCCAACTGTGGCAGAAATTTATAAAGAGATGCATAGATGCTCTGCATAGCAATGCCTGTGACTGGCTCAACTTACAGTGATACTTTTGCTATTCTTCAACTGTCATTTGCAGCTCCTAAAGGACACTGAAGTGTCTTCCCTATTTTTTCAAATCTAAAAAACTATCGTCCAAGAAATGATCTCTTTTCCTTCCTGCACAGAGAAAAAAGAATAATGAAAAGTCTTGATTGTACTCAGTCCTTCATGCATGTGCAACTGAAGACAGAGTAGGCGTAGAACTCTATCCTAGGTACCTCATTGCAGTGTCAGGCTCCGCTTGAGAACAACCACAAGTGTTGTGACAAAATGACAGCACATCATTTGGTAAAAAGCCACCCATAATAAAATAACCTTTTTCCATGAAAAATAAAAACCCAGAAGTGACTATATGACACCTACACACACAGGAAACAGTAGCATCTAACCATACCACAGTAAGACAATGCTTTTCAAATAAGGACACTAGAAGACTGAACTGCTTCTTTGGATGTATTGTTGTGTATGTAAGTCTAGAATTTTATAACAGCCATTAATACAATGGATAGATTTTTCATGTAAATAAATTCCACCCCTCAAAACAATAGAATTTTCATTGTTGTAACTTTATTTGGTGCTTATCTATTCCATTTTGACACCAGCATTTAGGCTTTGCAAGCGTCTTACAAAAATGTTTAGAAGTGTCTTGTAGTAAAATGTTTCTACAGGAACCTCTTTGTAGAAAGACATAGAGTAAAAAAACCCAAACCAACCAGCTAAGACTGAATTGTATCTGTCTGCGATGTGCAATAGAGTCATTTGATCATTTGGTAACAAGTAGCATTATTGATCTTTATGGCACATTAAGATCCATAAACTTACTGCACAAAATGCAGCTTTATTTTACCAGTCAATGTATTTTTTTTATTGCAGATAATGTCAAGTTACAGCTTGTTGCAATAAAACAAAGCTCCCCAAAATGTTTTCTGACTACATCCTTCTGAAGCAGCCCTTCACATTACAGTTTGTTTTTTGTCTGTCTTTCCCCCTCCTTCTGAGGAAAGCAATTACTTGGCCATGAAATGTATTTATTGAACAGCAGGATCTGGCTCAGTGGCTTCTTCCTTATATCTACAGAACTATTCTGGAAAAGATGGCAAGATGAAAAATAGGAGGCCATGTAGTATCTCCTTTAGTTAAACTGTTGATCTGTTTTTCCTAAAGACATTTCTTTAAGAAGGAGGTATAATACTTTGCTTATGATTTATACATTAATTATTTATGTCCTGATCATCAGGATCCAGATAAACATCTTTTCTGCAGGTGGGTTGATAGAAGAATATTCCCTTTTGCTAAGTTCAGAAAGGGAAATGCTTTCTTTTGGTTTTATTTTTTTTTCTGGGGAAAAACAACAAGAGCTTTCTTCTCACCAACAGTTTTCATCTGTGACAGCTTTTAAGGCAGAGTTTGGTGAAAAACTCACTCTCTGCAAAGTTCAGGTGAATAGTACTTGTTCTCACTGTTTATAAGGGCATATTTAAGACCTTGCTTGTGTTGTATCCGAAACTTCTAGGGTTTTCCTACCTACACAGTGAAGTTCCTAGGTAAAGATCTTTTCAGCATAGTTAAACAGATCGTATTATTGTTTGTAAGATAATTTTACTTTCAAATGAGTTTCAGTGGATCTCAGAAGTCTCACAAATAATAGGTTGCTGATCAAACAAAAACACTGAGTAAGGAAGGTAAAAAAAGCTGTCTGTGTGATTATTTGGTGAATACTTTCAGGAGGTGTAATGAAGCAACCTCATTCTTTTGTTCCATTTTCACTCACAGTACGTGTTAATAATTTCTTCGACTTTTTTGCACTTAAGTCTTTACAATAGACTAAATCAAAAGACATGTCCCAGAAGCTGCAAATAACATATGACATCCTAGCAGCTTAGATAAAGATATACAGGCAGTGGTAAATAGAATATTTTATATAATTTGTCATGAGAAAGGGAAGGAAGCAAGGAACAGCCTCTGCAGAATATTTAATCAAAGATGCTCAAGGCTGTGTTAGAAGGACTCAAGCATACCTAAAGTTTGTTAACTAAAAAATACAGACATGTTCTCCTCTCTTTTCTCTTTTTGAGATATTTCTTTTTCTTATTTTTAACAACATTGAGGCTGCACACTATTTGTATGTGAAAACAAACACCAACAACCCATATAGTTTTCTTGCATGCCATTTCTGTCTCCTGTGGCCATATTTTTAACTGACTGTACTCTAAACCGTGAATGCATTATCATTGCTACAGTATTGAGAATTCATAAAATCACAGAATAGTTTTGATTGGAAGAGACTTTCCAGATCAAGTACAATCTTTTCCTAGCCTTACCATCATCATCACTAAACCATATAATCATAGAATCATTAGGGATTGGAAGGAACCTCGAAAGATCATTTAGTTCAATCCCCTCCATGTTCCCATTTCATTTGCTGTCCCCATTCAGAAAGTGTTTGCATTAAATTCATCTGCATTTTCCTTTTCTCATCTCTTTTAGTCACATTTGAATGTTGTCAAATAAGTTGTTTACTACTGTTTGTGCTAATGTGCATGTTTCTGCTCATGTCCTGGATACCTCTTCTTGCCTAGCCTAGTAAAGGATCTCAAGTAAAACAGCAGAGAATTCTCTTAACAGAATCAGTGTTTAAACCTAGATTTAACTTTATTCACAGCTACATCATTTTAGCTTGAAAACTATCTTCCAGATCTCCTTGTGTGGTGTTCACTGTCATGTAATACCTGATATTAGTTTGGTGTGATTGCCTGGTTTCCTTAGAAACCTTTCTGAGTGATTTCCTTTACAGGAAATTATCATCCCACATTTAGGAAGGTATAGTTACAACTGAATAATGTTTTGACAGAATTATCAAAATTAAATTGCATACCTTACTTTAGCACTACGTCTGAATTAGCCTAATTTAGATTTTCACATCCTAAATGCTTTCTCTTCAATTTCAAACCACGGATCAATGTCCATCACATTTAGGAAAGCATCAGATGAAGAAAGGTTCTATCTAATCTCGTCATTGAAGCATTATATGCAGTAATTTCATATTGTAAATCTGATTGTTTGAAAGCCTTTTTAAGTGACAAACCAGACATTTGCACTAGCCTAAGGAAGTATTACTTCATCGGTAAAGTTGGCTGCAAGTCTTTGCTTCAATAGCACACTGTGATCCAAAAGTTACCCTGTCTTAGGATTTGTTTTCCAGTGCAGTGTCAACAATTAACTTGAGAATATCAATGCTTTTATTCTGATTTGTCATTGATGGGCTCACTAGAACACACTGATGGGAGTTTGAGACTTCTAATGCCATGGAACTTAATTGAAAAAGGAACTTAACTTAAAAACTCTTAACTTAAAAAACTTAGTGCTTTATAAAAGTTTATTTCAATGCTGGAAAAAAATACTGTATTATTACATATGCAATAGGCTTACTATAAAATAATACTCATATCCTTATTAATTTGAATTGCTGAGAATAAGCAAATTATATATTCAAAAGCAGCTGAGCAGAATCCATTAGAATTCTGATATTTCATATTTTTTTAAAAACTTTTAAAGCTGTTTTTAAAGCACTAGGAGAAGTGTTTGTGATTTTGGTCACATAAAATTAAGAGTTCTAATGCAAACCATATTGGCCTTTCAGGTGAGATTAAAATCCAGGCCTCTAGCAGCTCTATCTCCATAAAGATAAATGTTCTGATGTCAGATGGCTTTATTGAACAAAGACTGAAAAATTCAGAGAGTTCTTGTTATTCATTCCACTGGTAGATACCCACTTGATGGATGATCCCAGTCATGGAGATACCATGTATGAGACTGTTTTGATGCATCCATCTGCTACCATACTCATTCACACATTTGTACCTATCTCAATGATAATTAAAAAATGATACTCTTTTAAACATGCAAACATAAAATGACAAGCTCTAGCAATCACAGAATATGTTATAAAAAAATTTACATTTTCTGCTACTACTTTTTTGATTTTCACAAACTGCAGATCTTTTCACACTCTTTAAGAAGTCCTGTTTAAGGGCAGAGATATAATTCCAATGAAATGTTCAATCTGTAAAGTGCTGAGTAGTTTTATGCTGTTTGCAACGTTAAATAGGAAATGCATGATTTCAATCTGTGAATTTATTAACATTTTCTAGACATTGTCTAAAGAGTTAATCTGTAACTTAGCTGTTCACCATGTATGTGTAGATTGCCGACTCCTTTATACAACACACGTGCTCTATAGTCTGCTATAGTAAAGAGCCTTTTCACAATAAAATGTGTGAATGCGGTGCCATTAATTAATCGTGTTCAATTGTATTTGTCTGTTCTGAACTGTAAAAGCCAAAACCGTTGTGACTAATTTTTAGAAACAAATTATGAACAACACTCATCTGTAAAGATTCCGTTGGCTTAATAATTATCACATCAAAATTGTAGTAACTGTAGCCCCAGCTGTTTTCTTTCTGAGGATGTTTCATGCAGTTAATGAAATTTGACCATTATTTTACTGAAAAACATTCAAGAATTATTGATTCTCTAGAAACACAATCTCTCTTAAGTGTTTTTCTTTAAACTAAGTGGGATGGAATGTACCATAGATGTAAGAGTTTGTGTCAAAGGCAGAGATTAGTTTATTGCTGAAAAGTATCACGAAAAGTGCTGTGAAGGTAGTATCAGAGACTAAAATACCCTGTTTATCAAAAGGATTTATTAAACAGGCTGCATCTCCCGTATGGAAAGTGCATCGTGCCTTTTAGTCCTTCTCAACTTTTTCATTCTAAAATTTGAAAAGAATTCATCCACATGGTGATTTATCCCCAGAGGAATGTTTGCAGTTTTCAAACAGAACAAAACAAATATCATAATTTGGATGAGTTTACATGTTTAATTTCATTTTCAGTGTTGTTTTTTATCATTGTTTGAGGTAAACCAAAGTATTTGTAACAAGTGGTTACAAGTAGAAAATCCAGAAACACACAACTGGTGTGTTGGGTTTTTACAGGAAATTTTTCAAACTACTTCACTGCATGAAGTTGAGAAATATTCCTTAAATGTCTTGCTAAATCTAGAGCTGAACTTTCCTTTTCTTTCTGAGACAAAAAAAAAAAAAAAAAGCGTGGTACTTGCAAAATCTGTGTCTGAAGAAGTATAGTGCATGCGTAAGAACCAAGTAGGGAAAAGTAGAATTCTAGGAAGAATCTGATATTTCAGTCTCTCTGCAGGAATAGTTTCCAGTATTTTACTGCGTTAGTCAGAGCAAGGTCCTGTTACGCAGGGATGAAAACTTAAAAACTCAATTGCAACCATGCGTCAAGTTGCTGATTGCTGTCAATAGCTGTAAATAACCACTGCTACACTAGCACTTTAATTTTGCCCACATTACCATACACCAGGTTCTGGTCTAAAATAGTCTATGTAAACAAGTGTGGGACAATTGCCATATATCATCTATTTTAAACTTGGTTTAACTTGTTGTGTTTGAACAGCGTAGGCAAAACAGTATTTTGTCTGGTAGAGTGCTGGGAAGGGAGACCTAAATGTCAGGTTACTTAACTAGGCATCCTTCACTGCTCTTCTTCTAAGTGTTTATCTGGTTTGATAGCTGTTATCTTCCCACAAAACTGTCACAGTAGGCCGTGTTAGACTGCTTTTGCATCACTGTCTACACACCTGCTGCTAGTCATGTCATTAACAACTACTGTTGTAGGGATGCTTGCCTTGTAGAGCACAAGCTCCTGCTGTATTTCGTCCTATTTGGTAATGGTTATATTTGGGTTGTTTATCTGAGCTTATAAAGTTGAAAATAAAAATCAATAAAGGCTAAGCTTTGTAAGCAAATAAAAATCAGCTGTTAGCTGTAATATAAATAATTTTTATAGGATCACAGAATGGTTTCGGTTAGAAAGGACTTCTAAAAGTCATCTGGTGCAGCATCTCTGCCATGGGCAGAAACACCTTTCTTTAGGTTGATCAGAGCCAAATCAAACCTGACCTTGAACATTTACAAGGATGGAACATCCATGAGCAACCTGTCCCAGATTGTCTGTTAGATTGCTTTCTGTGTGATCTATCACAGCCAGATGATTTTTGTGTATTTTCTGCCTGCGCTTTGTGCTATTCTACGTAGAGTGGAAAGGACATGTGAAATCATGTGAATCAGAATTATACAGAATTATTGAGGTTAGAAGAGACCTTCAAGATCATCAAGTCTGACCACCAGCCCAACACCACCATGCCTACTAAATCATGTTTTCAGGTGCCAGATCTGCACTTTTTTTGAACACCTCCATGGATGACAACATCACCACTTCCCTGGGCAGCCTGTTCTACTGTTTGACCCCTGTTTCAGTGAAGAATTTTTTCCTGATATCCAATCTAAACCTCCTCTGGCACAATTTGATGCCATTTCATCTCATCCTATCACAAGTGATGGCAGAGAAGAGACTAATGCCCACCTCTATACAACCTCCCTTCAGCTAGTTGTAAAGATCAATAATGACTCCCCTAAGCCTCCTTTCCTCCAGACTAAACTACCCCGGTTTGCTCAGTAACTCCTCATAAGACCTGTCCTCCATACTTTTCACTAGCTTCATTGCTCTTCTTTGGAGACCCTCCAACACCTCAATGCCCTTCTTATTTGAGGTTCCCAAAAGTGAACACAGTACTCAAGATGAAGCCTCACTAGTGCTGAGTATAAGGCAACAATAATTTCTCTAGTTCTGCTGGCCACACAATTTCTGATGCAGGCCAGGATGTCATTAGCCTTTTTGTCCACTTGGACACACTGCTGACTCATGTTCAGCTAGCTGTCCGTCAACACCTCCAAGTCCTTTTCTATCAAGGAGTTGCCCAGTCACTCTTTCGAAAACCTACAGAGTTGCATGGGGTTGCTGTAACCAAAGTGTGGGACCCGGAACTTGTTGACTCTTTTTCAGTTGACCTCAGCTCATTGATCCATTCTGTCCAAGTCCCTCTGCAGAGCTTTCCTACAATTGAGCAGATCAGTACACCTGTCCAGTTTGCTGTCACCTGTGAACTTGCTGAGGATGCACTCAGTCTCTCCTCTAGATCATCGATAAAGAAGTTAAGACTGGCCCAAATACCAACCCCTGGGGATCACCACTTGTAACCAGCCACCAACTTGGTTTAACTCCATTGAACACAACTCTCTAGGCTCAGCCATGCAGCCAGTTTTTTACCCAGCACAGAGTACGTCTGTTTAAGAGACTTCTCTAGGAGAATTCTGTGGGGGACTGTGTCAAATGCTTTTCTAAAGTCTGCTGCATGATCAATTGGAGACCTGTAAAGATCTCCAATATAGAATGCAAACTGGGAGAAGAGCATGTTAACTGTAACTACTGATAAGTAATGTTAAAAAAATAGTCAGAAAACAGAGATTTTATAAAATGCTGTCACGTTGTTAGGGTTAAATGGAAATTTGACCAAACAAAAGATGACTCGATATGACAATTCAAATGCCCTTTTTGTTTACTCATTCTTTAAGGCTTTTACCACCTGCTGAGTGCCTGGAAATATGAATAAACTTTAGTGACGGGTTTCACACTGTTGTGTGTGGGTTTGCACAGCAGGACTGAGTCGCTCCTGACACTATTGGCCAATCTGTTTTTCAAATAAAAATGTGAGTTTCAAACTTTGATTTAAAAAAGGTTTTTGTCAGATTTGCTGTACAGAGAAGACATTTCCCACCACATTTTTCCTGAAATATAGAAAGCTTCTTGAAATACAGAACATTAAAGGAGTCTTATACTAGTCAATGCCCTGAAAAAAGTAATAGAATTGAGGAACTTAAACCCACAAGGAGAACATAAGCATTTATATTTGTGAAAATTACACTAAATCATTATTCTGTGTATTCTGACTGCTCTCAAAGCTGTGCTTTGAGAAATTCAGTATTACTCAAAGGGTGGCAAGTCTCTGAAGAGTAGAGATTTTCATCTCTACTGTATGCCACTATATTTCTCTAAAAAGAAAATAAATACGCATTCAAATGATTCATTATCTCATAGTCATTTGTTAATAAATGAAAGAAAAGGAAACAGTAAGATTAAAGAAATGTTTTGCATTTGGACAGCACGTTTAATTGTAGGAACTCAGACCTCTTCTCAAATAATGGTTAAGACTAAGCAAACCTTTGAATAGAGGAAGCTATTCTAATTGATTTTGATCAACTCAGTCTTAAAAGTCATCATTGGAATTTAATAGTTTATGTGTAAGAATAGCCATGGAGTTAAAAAGTCATAGGCAAATATTAGAGGAGACTGTTGTGATTGTCACTGTAAAATACCCTAGGAGCAAGATGCTCAGTAACAAAGTGAAACACAAAACTGCTATGGTGGTGTGTAGAAGAAACTAAAAGGTTATTGAGGGCACATAGAGGTACTTCTAAGAGTCAAAGCTGCCCTGTCTGTCCTCTTCACAATAGAAGAAATGAAAGCTCATCAGAACACAGGGAACTAGGATGTAATTTCAAGAAGAAGTTCTTTGTGCATGGAAAACATCAAAACTACTGAAACTAAAACCAAAAAAAAGTAGTTCTCAGGGAATATAGAAGACATGGGTTCAATTTCATATTTTAACTGATACAGGATAAGATCTTGCAGGCAAGTCTTATCTGCAAGGCCAATTAGATACCTGCTGTTTACTCCCTGGACTGGCTTTGGATTATTCTATATTTATTTGTTGAAGCTTTTCTAGTTTATGGAAATAAACAGCTGATGATGTGGGAAACTGTGCTAGAGTTTCTTCTGCTGTAGTAAATTTATCACCAAATAGAATCAGTATCTCTTATGTAGCATCTCAGCTTCTTCAGAAATAAGCTTTTTGTGGCAACTACCTCCTACTGAGCCTATGCTGGCTTTTCTCTACTACTATTGCTGAGTGTAGCCCAAGCTACAATTACACCTTCATTTTGGTAGCCAACATACAATATTGCCTTCATCACTGTAGTAACTTGGTGCCACCTACTCATAATGTATTTATCTTCACAGTACTCCTATGCTGTTGAGCAGATGGTAAAGTGAGTCACTAGGTATAGAGCTTGACTCCTCAAGATCAGAAGAGACAACAGTGATGAAATGAGTTACAAGATTCCTTCATCTTTCTGTTTGACCCTTCATGATCTACTAGTAGCTACAAGAGCATCCCTCCAAGGGATGGTTGACATTAGATTCTCCTCCTTTTCCTACAGTCTTGGGAATACAGGAAACAGCAGGTTCCCTGGTGGCACTTATGTAAATGTTCGAAGGGGATGGTTCAGGCTTGGCATAGTTGAACAGTATTGTGATGTTTCATGTGTTGACTATGAGAGTGTGAAAGACAATCTTGTGTGGCTGCCTTGCATTTCCTCTGACTCTAGAACGTGCTGGCTACTACTGAGTTCAGCCAGCAGATGATTAATTTCAGTCTATTGATTCTCCTGGCAACGGCTACAAGTGCCTCTTGCATATACTGGCTGGGTTTCTAAGGACACCGGAGCAGTGAGTGATACATTACACTGTTCCTGTGCGGTCCTCCACACAAGGTAACTGTCTGGCAGCACTTTTGTAAGATGTGGATGGTGTGACTGAATGAGGCAGCTACTTTTCTTGGAATCTTCTCGTCCTCCTAGAGTGAGACAGCCCTGTTTCCTAGTCAGCTCATTTGGAAAATACGTTGTCTCTGATATGCTACTGGCAGCCTTTTTGGCAGCGAAGTTGATGGTACCTCATTTAACACTCTTAAGCGATTTTGAGCTTTCACATTATTAAACATTTATTCCATTAGGCATCTAGTCTAGCAGTTCCCATGTTAATTTTGTAAAACACAAATGCATCAGCATGATGTGGGAAAGATTCCCAGAAAAGTAAAGAAAAGTGGTTTTTAGCACAAACTTCATACGATGGGAGAAGAATACATTTTTTAAAGCAAGTGAGGTGCTACCTTCCCACCATCACACAGATTCTGTATTATTATCATCATTCCTCACCCCACTCATTTTAGTTGTTATGTTCTCAGGGGAAATAATTTAATTGTGGAAATATCAGAAGGAACTTCTTCACGGTGAGGGTGATGGAGCATTGGAACAAGCTGCTCAGGGGCGTTGTGGCGTCTCCTTCTCTGGAGATGTTCATGATCCATATATCAACCAGCAGAGCTTTAAGGAGGGTCTCCTCTGGAAAAGCAACATTGCACTTTATAACTGCGATAGGGAAAATTTCAGTGCTTCTGCCTGGAATGCCTAATAAAGGAAGACACAGTGGAGAAGGAGACAGGGAAGATCAGCCATAGCCTTGCAGATGAACTTTACTGAAAGATATGAGTGAAATTTACAATTTTGAGGTTTTCAAAAGAAAGTTTCTCTCTTTACATTCTAACTACTTTAGATTTCATATGAAATTTGCAACTTGAAGCAACAATAGTTGATGTGGATTATTACACAATCTAGAAGATACTTATACAACTCCTTTTAATGAATTTAAACAATTGGTATTCTAGTTTGTGTTCCCTTGTGAAATGACAGCCAGCTAGAGTTAAATATAGATTTTTTTAAGATATCAAATTAATTGGAGTGGAAGAATTTATTAGCAATAGTGATAAACACTCACAACCAGGATTATCTGTCTCTGTGCTACTCTATAATGTTGTGTTTTCCTTGTAAGCATCTTCTTCTACAGCCTTTACTCTCCTTGCTGATAGTTGTCAGAATTTCTCCTGTCCGTTAATGCTAGGGTAATCATCTAAGGGTATGGAAAACATGAAAGGCAGCTAGTTTACTATAAACTTGTTCTCAAGTACTGACATTTTTTGAGGGTTGTAGAATACCTGCGAGTGAAGTCATTCATACAGTGGTATTACTATGGTAATGGCCTCCTCTGCAGTTTACAAGCTTCTTTTGTTTTTCTTTATTTTTAAAGTCCAAGAGCAGTTGTGATGGTGAGAATAAGTAGAAGTTGGATTGGGAAGACGTTACCACTTATAATGTGGAAGAGGAGTAGCTTTTGAATGCCACACTGCAGTTTTGAAGCCAGGAGCTGAGACCTCTGTTTCCTGAGAAAGGCAGCTTGAGGAGAGTGCAGCTCTTGGCTGTCTGGGAGGTCCGAACAAGCTGGAGCTATGCTCCACTGGCAAATGTATTTAAGATTCTATGATGAGGGTGACTGACAGTAAACACAATCTGTTTTTGAGAAATACACCTGTAGTTCAGCAAACTGTTGTAGGAAGGTTGTTGACATCTGCCCTAGGGAGTTGGCACTGAAGTATCAAACATACAATGCAGTGCTGCAGAATGAATTGCATTTAAAACAAATTAGAGAAATGACATCAAAACTCCCAGAAATGTCAAGCTTAGTAGTAAAATAATCACAGGACATGAGCTGAGTTAGTTCTGCTAAGCTAACAATCTTAGTATTCAGTCATTAAGTGAAAGTTTACTACAGTTAAAAGGGATACCGAGTTCTGTATGGCCACGGGAGATTAGGCAAGAATTGGTGTGGGTACCTTTTCCTTTGAACAGGTGTTTTGGCCAGATACAGCTTTCCACCATGCATTTTGTCAGTCTGTGAATCCATATCACATCATCAAAAGGAAGGAGGACTGGTGAAGTGAGGAGTTTAGTGTTTTGAAGCTTTTGCTGTGCTGAGAGATGTCATGTAAAAAAAAAATCACACTGTTGAGGTCTGGTATTAAGGCAGGTCACTAGCAGGGGGTGTAAGCCAGATGGCAGGTGGCAAGCAGCACTGTAGTTTCTCACCAAGGAATTGCTGATGGTTGTGTTCTGAAGTGATGATGAAGTATCAAAAGTGCATTTTTGAGAAAATATTTTTGAAACTGTTTTGCCCAGCTGCTTTCTTAAAGATCAGCAATCTAAAAATGAAGAGAATGGTGCATAATGTAGAGGGTCCAATGATAACAATATCAAGTGATGCCTTGGGAGTATTAGATTCTGGGAAACCAAATTCTGTCAACTCTTGCTATAGGAAGACAACAATGAAAATAAACTTGTATTGATTTCATTATTTTGCATGCAAAGAATGATGTGCTGCAGGCTCTGTTAAGGAGTTTCAGTGAGATATAGATTTGTTCCAAGTGATCTTCCTGTCCACATTTTAAATACAATATACTGAGGTGAAGAGAGACAAAGTGCAGTGATGAGAAGTTCCAGGACTTAAAAGTAGGATTAAGAATAAATTGAATAAGAGAATAAGGAAGAAAAGAATGGTGAGCATGGTGTTTTACTTACTGTGGTCAATAAATAATTTCAGTAATGTTGTTAATATCATCCGTGTTTTATATACCACATCACATGAGACCAATGATCAAAGACATATTGCTGCCTCACTTCTTTCACAGCCTCTCCTCATCCCAGTGCATGGTGTCTCTGCTTCCATCACCTGGTGCCCTCCTTGCTTTACAGGGTGTCTTCTCCATCCCCATCACCACTACAGAGTCAGAATGCTGTCTCTGCTGAAGAGGATGGGCAATGTGCCATGGGTTTCAGCAAATCCAAGATTTCACTTGAGCTGGGAGCAGCGTTTTGCCACAATTGGCAGGCAAGCCCTGCTAGCTGCTTGTGCCAGAGTGGCAGAGGGAAGCATCTGGAAACAGGTTCAGTGCTTCTGCCTTCTGCACACCATGTGACACATACTCTGCTAGCTGTAGAGTTGTAGTGGGAACTGAAATAGTATAGAGATGGGTTTAGATTGAAAACCTAAGCAGATAAGCAGACAGATTTTGGCCAGAGGAAAAATTGTTTCTGGTAATGAAAATAATCATCGTAACACCTGCTAAGAGATGCAAATAGTTATCAGGCACCAGAACTGCTAAAAAGAAAGAAATAAGGCAACAAGATCAAACTAATGATCGAAACTTGCTCTGTGAATACATGAAGGCATCTCATACCCAAAGCAGACACATGTAGTTTGTTTTTCCCAAGTAACGAGGAAGATGCTACATGATCATTCTTGACTCCGATGATCCTGTCAGAGAATGTACCTTGAAAAATAACAGCATATATTTTGTTGAACTGCTTATGATCTTTCAGCTACTTATTGTTTGGGATACAAATATGTACTCTCTGTTTTAAATTGTAAAGTTATTCATCATTGAGAAACAACACAGTTATTAAAGTATTAATGCTACAGACCTTTTCCCAGAAGTATACAAAGTATATAAAGCAAACACTACTAGATGCCATTTTGTTCCCAGATTGTAGGGGTTTTGATTAGGCAGACTTGTCAGCTGAAGTTTCTTTGAGCATTAAATTAAATTGCAATTAAATATAAACTAGCAGTCTTAGCTATTGTAAAGAATACCGAATCCACGTGTAACAATTTTTGTAATTGAAAGTTTATTTATTTGATAGCTTCAAAGAAAATCATTTGAGTAGACTGATCCAATTTACAACAGTTAGAAATTAACTCTCTTTTAAACAAAAAAGCTTTTGTGCTGTTGAAGATGAAGAAAAGTGAGGTGCACTAAATATTCCATAATTTTAAATTGATTCATCCATCTGATTGTTAAATAGTGACACTTTATGTGTATAAAAGTTTTTACTGTAAACTTTAAACTAGTAAAGGTGAACATAACTAATGAAAATGAAAGTAATGACATACATGCAAATTACACCAAAACTGTTCCTGCCTGGAATTCCTACTCTGTCTGATCTCACTCCCTTTAAAGCTTCTCCCTTGGACTGGCAGCACAGAAAATGTGTCCCCGGTTTCAGATAGAGCAATGACATGCACTGTAGACATTCCATGATCTGTTTCAAGCTCATGTCACTTGAATCTTGTTATAGAATCATAGAATCATTAAGGGACCTCAAGAGATCATCTGGTCCAATCCCTCTGCCACAGCAGACCCAGACCGAGTCACACAGGAACACATCCCGGTGGGTCTCGATCGTCTCCAGAGAAGGAGACTCCACAGCCTCCCTGAGCAGCCTGTTCCAAAGCTCTGTTCCTCTCACTGTGAAGACGTTCCTTCTGATATTTATATGGAACACCACAAATACAGCATGTGACTGAATACAGCTTGTCTCCACTGGAAGACCAATGTAAAACTCTTGAACTTTTATGTGGTCTTAGAGGGGAGATTGGAGCTGGTCTCTCTATGTGCTTTTTAAATATTAAAACAGCAGTTCACAGTACTCAGGAAGTACTGAATATTAAATTGGTTGTAAAATTAATATGAATATATTTTATTTTTAGATGATATTTAAAATATATCATATGTGGATATTAACTGACCTGTGAGTGATCTAATCTAATGAAAATTTTCCTGCAAGCAAGTCCACATGGCAAAACATAAGTATTTGCTTAATTTCCCATCTGAGATAGTTTTAAGCATTTTGTGGATTCCACAGTGCTGGGTAGAGATAGTTTTCTGCTCTACTCATGATAAGGAGGCATAACTGATACGTGGATGTCCTGTATAGACATGAAATGCATTATTCTTTGTTCTTCTGCACTCCAAATGCTATTTTAAAGAAACATAGCTTGGAAGTTCATCTAGAATGGAAACCACGGTGTATTAATGCCAGCCCGAACTGTTCTGATGTTGACAGCATAAAAGCACATAGGTGCATTAGAAAGCTCTCAAGCTTAGCTGTGATCACTTATAATTTCTACACAAGTGCATTTATGTACTTCACCCTATACTGAAAATAACCCAGTGCTTGTGATAACACAACTTGGTGCTGAATTTCTTAGAGTGAAACTGTAAAGTCAGTATTTCTAGAATACCTTGCTAATATTTGTAATGGAACCTCAAAAATCTGTGTAATCAGTCAATTAAGTAGAAGATTTGCTTTTAACCTGAGAGCAAGTTTACTCTATACCAAAAGATTAACTTCTCTAATTTCTGGAAAGATGCGTTGACTAAGATGCTTCAATTTCCTTTTCAAGTTGCAAGGTTTAGCTCAGGCTTTGTTCTAATTTTTTTTGTTGTATTCTTCTTTGGTTTTAATTTTTTTTGTTTAGATGGACTGTTTTGTAAGTTGGAATTTCAGTGGTTTCACCTGGAACTGCTTGAAAAATGAATATGATCAAGCACTGTTACAGCTGAAACTGTAAAGCTGTAAATTCTTTGTGCTTGTGCGATTTTTAAGAAGGCTTGCAAAATGTGTTTAAACAGCCTGTGTCTGGAAGTGGGAAATCCCTGTGAAGATAGATAGAGATAACTGTATATATAAGTTACAGAGAGAGAATTCATTCAGCATGTAAAGGAGAATGATGTCATCTTAGGAATTATCAGTAAACAAAATTGTATTTGAAACCCTCAGCAGTAAAATGACTGCTTTTTGCTGCCTAGCAAAGGCAAAACAACCCAGTAAACATAAGACACCCGTGCCCACAGAGAGTGATTTTCTTGTTCAGTAGATGAACATTTCTCTTGTTTTTTTGTTCCACCTACCATTCAGGTAAAGATGGAATGGGGAGAAATTGTTGTAGTAAAGGAGACAGAAGGACAACATTACTTTTAAAATATGTAAAATCACATGTAACTTAGTCTTGTATACATACCACCTTTTAAAAGAGTTCTGTGAATGAAAGCCGAAAAAATGATAGCGCAGTATCCTCGATAGCACAGCATAAGGTTTAGTTCATTAACCTGGGACTCGTAGGCAGCCAGGAAAGGACTGTACTCTGGAGGTGTTGGTCCCTCTTTGTCATTTCAAGATCCTGAGTGGACTGAGTTGAGCTTCTTATCCTGGGTTTTGACTGGGTCAGCAACCTCCCCAAACACGACAGTATTTGGAAATTCTTATTTTCATTTCATTTTGTCCCTTGTTTGCAAGAACCAAAAAGTCTACACAATCAGCTTAGCCCTGGATAATTCAGGAAGGAATGGAGAGCCACTCATGTATACTATGCTGTTAGAGTAGTCCATTTGAAGCCGAGCTTGGGTGGGGCTTCCAGATGGATGAATAAAGACCTGTTTTTATCTTGTACAACCGAACTGCTGGTCTTACTGCTAAGAATATGCCTTTCCTTACACACTTAAGCTTGAAATACACTGCTTCAACATAGCTTAATCATTTCTTATCATTATCTTGCATTTCCCTTTGCAGAGATGTTTATGCTGTGATTATATGCATAAATTTAAAAGGGCAAGGGCACTGCAGCAATTATGGCCCAAAATTGTAGCTTATGGTTAGCTCAGTTCCTGGGTCTTTTGAGGACAAGTACGATCGGCTTTTTTCAGCATGATTCCTCTTGCAAAAGGTCTAGCATTAGGAAGTTCTGCATGAGCTACTTGGCTTCAAGGTCAAGGTTCAGTCCCAGATTGTCTTCCATTTAATACAGAGAAATAGCATATTATGCTATTAATTTGTCATTTCTTGCATTCCTCAAGTCAGCTTCTAGAAGTTTTTCATTGACCAAAATATAACTTGTCGTTTCCAACTTGTCTTCCCCAAGTGACTAATGCCGACACTTAAATCTTCATTTTATCTGTCAAGCCAGCCTCTATCCAGCATGCTGATAATGTCCTTTAAACCTCCAGAATTTATCCTTTAAAGCTTCCTCTGCTCCATTTCCCTTTTTTTCCATTTGATGTTTTTCACTTCCCAGTGTAGGGACCACCAGAAAGCTCTATATCTCCACTTCTGCACAGAGGTTTTTTACAAGATCTATTATAGGTGTTGAGACAACTCATTCTCTTTTGAGCTGGAAGGAGAGATGAAACAGCAGAAGGGTTTGGTAAAAATGCCTGTTTTGGCTAAGCAATCCCATCAGTTTTCCTGTGTTGGAGCTTTTTGGTTAAATTTGTAGCTTTTTTTTCTTGAGCTTTTTCTCCAATATCATGATCTTGACCCTTACGACTTTAATAGTCCTCTATTAATTATTAGGAACTAATAATGCAGATAAAAAAGTTAGGGAGAATTGTAGTTGAATAATTGGAATGTATGTTGATGTCAGAAGCCCATTCTACATGCTGCAGCTTGGCATCTGTATCACTTACCTTGTTTGTGCCTTTTTTACATCATTTTGCTCTTTAAATGTCTCTAAATGTAGGTTGGATTTGTATGGCTCAGTCTTAAAACACAGATGACACAGAGATTATATACATGTATAATTTGCTTGCCTGGAGTTATTCAAATCATAAATGAGGCTGAGAGTATAATTTAAATTGCTATGATTAAAATTGGATTTAGTTACTTGTTCACCACTTCTGTGGCTGGAGGAGTTCAGGCAAACATGACAATGAAAGCAGGAAGAATGATTTCAAGGACAGAAGAGCAATCACTCTGGATTTCTGAGTTTGGGGAGTATGTTTTTTCTCTCAGAAGTAAAAGAAATCCGATTGTTTGAAGGTGGGTGGGATTGCACACTGAACTGGGGTTTGAGTGCGTTCTATCGGAGGGAATGGTTTTCCAAGTAAATGTAACACTGGAAGTATGTTAACCTCCCTGAGTATCTGAGATAAGCTGAAATTAAATCTGCTAAGCAAAATGCTAGGTAGCACTGGGTGAGCAAGACTGAAGATGGAGAATTACAGCAAGATGACAAAAAATAAAACAAAGAAGAAATTGCCATCTTATTTGTTTATTACCCTGAATTCCCTCTGGGGACACACTGTAACTTAACTAAGCTGAAACTTGCTGTTGTCAGTTCCATGGGACATGCTTCTGTCTGGAGGATTGCAAATAGGGTGGTAGTTCTTACCTGGCTCAGATTAATTTACTGCTTTCTTCCACGTTGAAACTGTACATTTGTCTGTAAGTTGCAGCATGCTTTATTCTTGAAAAAGCCATTAAATATGGAACAATCATTACCAGCTTTAAAGCTGAACAATGCACAGTAAGGTATTTTGAGTCACCATTAGCCCATGCATCCAGTACCCGCAAGCTGTTAAAGCTGAACTCACAGTCAACCTAAATGGCTGCTGCAAAAAAAGACAATGCCATTCCTAAATTACTTTTATTAAATTATGAACTCTCTGCAGCGGTAGTGTTGAGGAGGTAAATGCATCTTAACTTCTGCAATCTTTTGTTGATATTATTTATCCCAGTATGTTCACATTTGAAATATATTCCAGTTTGTTAATTTCACTTGGTATAATCATTGGCTTTTGACAAATATCCAGTTCAAGCAAGGCATACATACCCATCACTTAGTTAATTTCTACTTGTAAATCCAGAAACAGTCTGGAGTTGAGTTTGCCTTTGTTACCTTGGAAACAAATGGAGCTACTACTTCAAGTAGCTCTACACTTGAAATGAGAGGTGGAGCTTTGGTGTTGCAGTTCTTATTATAATGCAGAAAGGGAAGGCAATTTTTGTAGAGACTCTGCCTTATTGCATTTGGAGTCAAGCTAATACGATAGAAATGAGGTAGTTTCATGTAATGGGATAAATGGGAAAATGGCAGCTGCACCAAGTCAGTAGTCTTCAGCTTCTGAAGTTGTGTTGAGTAGCCGCCAGTTGTACTGCAAAGATAACTAGCCACAACAGGATCATTGTTGCTGTCACTTTATATTCCAAATATGGAAGAAATCTGCATTTTCCCATAGTAATAATTTCCAGCCCTGGCTGTATAAAAGTGCACTGTTTTCACATACAGTAACAGCTTGTTTGCAATATTCCAGTCCATTCATGGGCTGGGTTAAGTGAAGTATCAGATGTTTCAGGGATTATCTAGTAGGTAGTTTTTTGTTCTCACTGAGTCAAGTTTTCCAAGGGTAATTTGACTAGGAATTGCACTCTAGTAAATAATTTAAATGAGAGGATATTTTGAATTGCAGTTTGGATAGTGAAGATAACAAAAAGAGGTACAGTAGTTTTTTTGTGGTCTAGTTTCTAATGTGATCTTTTGCTTCTGTAGTCTGAACTGTAATACTGATATATATTCTTGTCAAGAAATTCCAAAGCAGAAAAAATTAAGTTGCAAAATATTATTGCTTTGTTGAATTTTTCCACAATAGAATGAGATAAAGGGCCTCTGGGATTTACAGGGATTTGAATTAATCCTCTCTATACTCTGGCTTTGGTGAGAACTCTTAATATACCCATTTTACAGTAAATGTAATTAGGCTTTCCTTCCACAATTGTTAATACCTGATCGCTGTGCTGTTGGGTGACTCAAGAGTGCTAATTTCATCGAGCAGAGGAATGGACATACAGTTGCATTTCTGGCAGATTAACCAGAGTGTGTATACAGAACTTGTGTTGGCCCTGTGCTTTCACATGTGTCATTTTATATGGGCAGCAGAGGGCAGACAGTATTTGAGCACTCAAATTTTGTCAAATATTTGTCAAAAAAGGCCCATTGAACACATTCAAACCAGCAGTTGGTGTTTGCACATGATCAACGGTTGACACCATGAGTTTGTGATGATCTGACAAGGTATTTCAAAGTTGGTTCCCTTTAGTATTAAATTCTGTACTTAGGCGTAGCCTTTGGCAATAATTCATCTTGTGGAGGAATTGTGCAGGAATAGGAATAGAATCATGCAATCATTAGGCATTGGAAGAGACCTCGAAAGATCATCTAGTCCAATCCCCCAATAGGCAACACTAGCATCCTGATTCAGTGTTCTCTCTCTAAACATTTGCCCACCAAGGGTAAGCACGTGCTTGACACTGAGCATGTGGATGGGGCTTAATCAAATGGTATCCTGAGACAAATAGTGCCAGTTTGTTCTCAGCCGTATGATTGATGAATAGAAATTGAATGGTTCATTTGGATGGTGTTTTTGTTTCCCTCATAAACTTTCTGATGACCTTATTTACTGCTCTTTATTAAGAACAATTAAATTAAATCTAGTGTGTTCTTCTCATAGTTCACATTAGAATCACAGATTTTGTTTTCCCTATAATTTGTGTTTAAATTAAAAAAATATGTGTTTTAAGGAAAAAACACAATAAGCTAACAGTGATATTTAAATAGACCGAATGAAGACTGCAATAGATGCATTATAAGAATCTTGCTTTTTATTGCTAATAGCACTTTAGATACCCTATTTTAGTGTTTGAAATCTGCTGCTCTTATCTTGCAAACCCTTATGCATGAAAGTATTTCATATAGCTGTTTGTATACAAAGATTAGCATGCTGCTCACAGGGATTTATAGCATCAATTTCTAATTTACTTTTCAGTTTTTATTCTTGCTTCTCAGTAGTGTAGTTCCACTTAGGATGGATAACGAAAATAACCTGCGGTCTGTTTCAGTTAGTTCACACTGTTGCCCTCAGCCAGTCTAATTTTACAGTTTACATGCATCAGCACCGCAGTGACATGCTCAGGTTTCCATTCCAGTAGGAGCATGAAAACCAAGTAACTAAACTGTTTCCATTGATTTATCTTTTAAAAGCATCATGACAACATCACAATCAAGATAAATCTGTACATTAAATAAAAACCAAACACATCTTCTCTCCAGACAAACCCAATCAATTGATGGCCGAACTCAATGATGCGACATCAACAGCTTATTGTTTTTAGGTTACATCTTGACAGAATAAACTTTTGAGTTTTCCCATTTCATTTCCTAACTCTCTCACTAGTAAACAGGTGGTTGCTAATTTTGTTGTGTTTCTGCTACAATTTTCATATGATAAGTTCAAATTTCATCAGCTACGTTATAGTGCAGCTTTTATGAACCTACTTGTTTCCCTGTAAAACATGACCTGTTCAAGCAGATGATCCAGGTGTTCTGTGCGGCTTCCCTGCTTCAGGGAAGTTGGTGTAGGAGTAGGATGCATGCAGCAGACATGTAAATATAGCTCAACTCCGTTTCCAGAGGGTTCTCTTCTCTTTCAGATCCAAAGCTTGACCATTTAACTACTACTGATTTACTTGTGGAGTATGTTCCATTGATCTTGGAAGGTCTGAGCTCATAAAACCCATTAAATAAACAATATGCAGAGTAAAATATGGCATCATCGAAACGAATGGAGGTCAAAGTATCATATGCTAGATACCACTGTTTTATCTAGTATCCTGGGAGAACAAGCAGTTTGGCAGTAGACATCTTCTAGCATCAACATGCTGCATTATCTGTCACCTCACACATATTTTTGGTAAATTAAAGCAGTTTCTCATCTTTAGGCTAATGAACTTGTTCTCAGATTCACTCAAGCACTTGGGCATTAAAAAAGAAAAAGCAAGTATTTGTGGTTTTATAGAATCATTAGGGATTGGAAGGGACCTTGAAAGATCATCCACTCCAATCTCCCTGCCACAGCAGGATCACCTAGACCAAGTCGCACAGGAACACATCCAGGCGGGTCTTGAATGCTTCCGCACTGGAGTTGAAAAGTTCCTGCACTGGAGGTGGCTCGGTTTAGTCAATTCCTGTGCAAGGTTGGATTCATTTTTTGCCTTAATTTCCCTCCATATTTCCAGCTCCTTCTGGCAAACTGAGGGATAATTCTTCTGAATTAGGTGGTTTCACATTATCTACAGAGGAAATAACAGACTTACTGTAAGAAAGAGGTAAATGGAGTAATTTTCTTCTGAGCTTCCTTTCTTTTTCTCCCTTTCTTTCTTCCCCTCCCTCATTACTTGTTTTAGTGATACCCATAAATAACTGGAATACTGGAAACTTTTAAAAAGCAAATAAACAAGACCCTGCCTTTTGGCTTTCTGAAATGTAAACCATCCAGTATTTACTTTATTTTTACACATAACACTTAAAGGAAAGTTCTGAGCCTAGACAATGTTTTCCAAACAATACATAGCCACCTAATGACAAGCAGGTTTTTATCTGAGCAGTCATGCATTGAGTAAGGTCCGCCAAAAGAGACTGGGAATTATTCCTGACCCAAAATACCATTGCTGTCTTCAGAATTTATCTGTTTTTTGTTTTTTCACTGGTCACATAAAGTTATAGGTAGAGATGGATAAATCATGGTCATGACGCTTCTTCCATTTGCCCAGTACCAAACAATGAATCTTTTTAGCTACAGGTTTGATTTGAAATTTTTTTCCTCCTCCTTAGATTTTCTTTTGGCAAAATCTTGAGCAAGGACATGCCTAGGCAAAAATGATGGACTTTGACCATTAGCCCAGTCTGCTTATTTTCCTGTCTCTTCTATTGTATACGCAATTCCCTTGAGTACTGAAAATTGTGATGAATTAGGTCATACTTGCAAAGCACTTTGAAGCTGGGAAGCAGAAAACAATTATTGAGCTTTATAGCTTTATTTTTTGTTAGCGTGAGTTACTTGCTGCTCTAAAGCAATGAGTGCAATTTAAAGTTACCATCAAAGTCTGCAAAGAACATGTGATCCTTTTCTTTGAAAATGTAATTGTCATGTGTTAATAAAGTCTAGGAAGTAGGCTGTCGTCTCATGCACAGATTGGCTTGAAAAATGCTAGGGAAAGCCAGACGACCTAATTTCCTGTTTGGATAGATCTGGGATGTCTATAGTATAACAGCAAATGGTTATTGATGAGATGTGGAAATACATACTTCTGTGCTTTAATTCTACCTCTAAGTTTCTGTTATGTGTGTTTTAAGAATATTTTTATTATTCTACAAAGTAATAATTCGGTATGAGTTATAGCAAGAAAATGCAGAAAGGAGCTCTGAAACCTGTTCATTATAGCATTGCAATTTGCACAGATACCTGAGGAGACAGGGTTTAGCACTTTTATGAACCATGAGACTGGCCAAGAACTCCAGTTGAAATACCTCTACTTCCACCAGAAAACCTGCAGCGTGTTTCTACTAGTCATTGACACAGGGATACTGCAGAGAGAATTTATTACTTAGTTTTTTTAGAAGTAATGGGGGGGTTGTGGAATCTCCTTCTCTGGAGACATTCAAGACCCACCTGGATGATCCTGCTGTGGCAGGGGGATTGGACTAGATGATCTTTAGAGGTCCCTTCCGATCCCTAATGATTCTGTGATTCTATAATGTGCTGAAAAAAGTTTGTGCTGTTAACGTAGATTTTGTTCATACCTTTTTCCAGAGTTCATATCAAGTGTATGAATATTTCAGAGAATAACAACATGATGCAATGGTTGAGGTTGGAAGGGAGCTCTAGAGTTCTTATGATTTTGCTCAAGTAGGGCCAGCTAGAGCCAGTCGTTTAGGGCCCTGTCTGGACTCCTTTTGGATATCTCAAAGGATTGACCACAGCCTCCACAGGCAATGTATGCTAGTGCTTGATCAACCTTCACAGTAAGAAGCTTTTCTGGATTTTCAGAGGAGATGCCCTGTGTTTCATTATGCATCCATTGCCTCCAGTCCTGCAGCACTGAAGAGACCTTGGCTATGTTCATTTTGCACTCTCCCTTCAGCTATTAACACAAGGTTCTCTGAGCACAGCTAAAACAGTAATATCTCTCTCAGAGTGAGATGCTGTAGAACTTTAAACACCTCAGAAGCCCTTTATTGAACTCTTTCAATTATGTCCATGTCTTTTATGTACTGAGGATCTCAGAACTGGGCACAGTTCAGTCTCATAGTTTTGTTTCCGATTGTTTTCTGTAACTTAAGAACAACACCGTTCAAAGTATTCACTTTGGCAGTAGTCTAGATAAAGCTTTTTGCTGCAGTTGTTTATCTTTAATAAAAACATTTGCCATATTTGTAGCATTTGAATATCATGAAAGACTATTAAATTGATTCTACTAGAAAAACATGGGAGCACATTGTATCATTGATTTTGTTTGTAAAGAGGTTACAATGGATAATTGAAAGAAGAATTTGGCCCATTGCTTCTGAAACTTAATTTTCTTCTTTGCAAACCTGTCTAGGCAGACCAGCTGGCTCCAGGTGGGACCTATTGAAGTGTAGAAATAGTATTAAACCACCTTAATGCGACAAAGAGCAAAAAGCAATTTGTAAAAATTTCATTCAGAAACAGAAGGGTGAATAGTTGAGTGAGTTTGTGGGGAAGAATGGACACGAGTGAGTAGACTTTTATTTTATCCCCAAAGAGCTAACACAAACCAAGTTGGGGATCTGGAATAAAAACAGAAGAAATGCAAAGTTTTTCCATTTCAGACTACCCAAAAGATTGTGTTTTAAGCATTAATTTGCATAAAAATTAAATTTGGTCTGATTCAAGCAAATACTCTGCAGTCACTCATTTATAGACTCAGCTACCCTCTGACAAAATGCTAATTTTCTTCATCATTCTTCAGAAGGGTTGTTGAAAAACAGACGGCACTAAACTAATGCACTTACTTTCTTAGTGACAGCCGCCAAGGTGCTGTCAAAACCATCTGTCTCCTTATTTCTCTTTTGTTTCACTTTCCTGTTATTTCTTGTACATTGGAGAAGAACCATTTTAAAGCGTTCACTGTGACTCTGTTATAATTGCACCCCCTCTTAGTAATTCCTCATCCATTCAAAAGCTTTGCTGTAATATTTTGAAACAAATTGACATCATTCTGGTTCTGCAGTTAATCTGCTAGTCAGAAAGACATAGCAGGGGGATGTCTTACTGCTGTACTTTCTGTACATGGGTACTTTGGAAAGAAAATTATCTTTGAAGACACTGTTTGAGCATTTTAATGAAACCATTATACCTGAAAGACTGTAATTTCTAGAGCTCAGCCTCATGCTGACTACCCCTTTTAATAGAATATTGTCACTCTGTGGTTGTGAAAAACATCTTTTCATGGTTTGTTTTTGTCTTCAGCAGCATACATAGGAAGTTTGATGTTCTATTAGATGACGTGATAGAAATGCATGAGAACATTTAACTGTCTTACTGGCAGGTATGTAAACACTAATAGAGATAACATTATTAGCAAAGCAAGATATCAGAAGTACAATGGTCAGCTTTTTGTAAAATAGCTTTCTTTGACTTGTAGCATGCCAGAAAATAATGTATGTCACTACATTTAAAGATCAAAAGACACAATCTTCTTCGTAACAGAAGATCCCATTCCCTTCTAAAATAGAACTCTTTACATGGAAATGAAGGGTTAACCTAAAATAGCATTGCAAGATGGGCAAACATCATTAAGAATCAGGAGAGGTTTTTCTGCATATTGGTATTTAGGAGCAATAAATAATCATTGACAAAAATCTACTTTGACTTGAATGATAACATTCTCTCTTTGCCTGACTGTGAAGAGTGAAACAAGTACTGACAAATGAATATGATGGATAATTTTTCCAGACAGCACATAAGCAGCATTTTGACAGTTAAGAATAACTACTTTTAAAAAAAGCATTTTCTACCAAATCTTGGTTCTGAAGTGAATGCAGTTTGAAAATTCTGTATTTCTCTGCTCCACTTCATACCCTGACAATAAAAGTGTAGTATGACTTGTAGTTTTGTCTTCTAAGATAATGAAGTATTGTCAAGGCCATTGAAATTCAATTTATTCTCACAGTAAGGTTTAATTTTGTTTTTCTTCATGAACATCCGCATTGCTTATAAAGCTCAAGAAACTAGTGAAGGAAATGTGCTACGTGCATTATAGCAATTTTCCCCCCTCAATTCCATCTCCTGAAGGCAAAAAAATTATCAAGAAAGTGAAATAAATATGAAGTATTTTCAAAAACAAAACAGTTTCTACACAGCAATATAATCCCATTACCAACTTCTTTCCTCATGGATCAAAATGCTCATCTCTTAGAATACATCTTTGCCTTTCTATAAGGAAAGTGAATAAAAAGCTGATAAATTAGTGTTTGATTTTTGAAAGTGAGAGTTATCAGTAGGCTGTATTCAGCCCTAGAATCAACTGTATTTATTGCTGGTGTTTGTCCCAGCTGATAGCCACACAAAAATGGGTACACTGACTGTGGTGCCAAGGTGAACATTTCACCTTTTCTGTTCAAAGCTGAAATGGGACTTTTCTTCCCTGTGGTTTTTTTTTTTCCCTTCCTAACTCTTTTTTAGTTAGTATAGTTTTGGCAGGTAATGACTGGGTTTTGCTGCTGTAATTTTCAACAGCTTTATGTAACTCTTTAAATTACTGTAAATATCGCCTACATCAAGAATCTTGCATAGATCATTAAAATAAGGAAGGGATCCTTGGATAGTTGAGTGTGGATATTTCTAAACAACATTGTGAAAAGTATGAAGAAAAGGCAAGCATTTAGGTATTTTGATTGACTGGAAGCTGGGAGGTTTTTTACTTGTAAAAGATTTGTCTTTTATGTTTTGATTTTTGTGGCTTTTTTTCAATGATTATTGACTGTGTCTGCTTTAGCATGCTGTACTTCTGCAGCAGAGTTATTTAAAAGGTACAGAGATTTCACACTTTTACAATTGCTCTTAATTAATCGGCTGTACTTTTTGTAGTTCAGATAGCAGATAGTAAAGTAACTGCTCGAAAGAATGTTTTAAAAAAGATATCTACAGACTATTTGATCACTGATGAAAAAGTTCAACCAGTTGCTAGATGACCAAGTGTATAGGTTGTTAAGTAATTTACACGGAGAACTGTGTCATGATTTCCAAAGTAGAAAAAAATCAGACCATTTTTCAATGTCAATTAATAGCAATGAATTTATTCTCATTATAACGCAATGTATATTCTAAAACAATGGATATTTTATGGAATAGAGGTGCAGTTGCATTGATTTTCTCAAAACTGACATTAAATTTGTTTAATTTGACTCAAAATTCTCTGCCATGCTTCTAGAAAGTCTCTTCCTAGTGATGTTTATACGTCTCTTGAAGGCACAGTAGTAAAAATTACTGATGTTCATTCCATTGTTTATAAATAAAAAGAGAATTTGCAAGATGTTTATAATTGCTCAGCTGGAAACATAGATCAGGAGACCATTTTGAAAACTCTGCATATTATTTGTATAATTACTTTATTTACAGAGATTGGATTGGCTATCCAACTTTTAGCAGAAAGACTGTTTTTCAATGTTTCTTTAAATTTCTTTCATATTTTGAAATAGTATAAAGTTTCTGCAGTGAAACAAAAGTCTACACTCAGAGGTCTAATCAATAAGTTTTCTTTCTTCTATCTGCGTATCTGAATTTATAGCACAATTCTTTGACCTGTAACTGCAGTGGAAATTGATTGAGAATAACTGTAGATACCTCATACCTTGTTACTAGGATAAGGCTGTTCCACTAGAAAAAATGTTGACAGGAGCAAAGGAAAAAAGAGTGAGACTGCATCACAGCACTGAAACTTGAATTTGTTCTGTTAAAGATGACACAATAATTGAGACATAAACCCTAGACTACTCTGAAAGTATTGACTATAGAGTCAACTAACTCAATGTTGTAGTCACATTATTAGTATTTAGTCACATAATTAGTATTGATAGACAAGACTTTAGAATTCCATGTACTCGGCTTTTTATAGTTTCTGGCAAACAGGTCTTTACTGGGTGTTAGCTTAGTTAAGGAGGTATTTTTTGATAGTTTCAAGTTTAAATCCCATTATACTGGACTAGCACAATGGCATTTTGCTTTGTGTTTTAGATGGACCTTTATATTTAGAAAAGGTGGTAAAATATACAGACACAATGAAGACCAAATTCTTCAAAATATAAAGTACGTGCACATTTCTAGCAAATGAACTATTGTTGTCAGCTTTAAGGCAATGCTATTGAGAAACATACATCAGACTTGGTTAGGATATGTGCCTGATGGGTTTAGGAAATACAAAGCCGTGTTCAGTAACAGAGACATACGTTAGCCTTTTTGAACGGGTCCATTCAAAGCTCAGATTTTAAGATTATGTCATTTCATGGCAGAAACAGATGGAACCTACAGAACTGGGTCTGGCTCAGTACAAATCAAACCTATCTGAAAAGTATATGTGTGCTGTAGTATGTGACAGCATAAAATCAAATTCATTGTCTGTATTTACTTGAGGGTTATCTCTCATCAAATGTCTTTAGCCTTTTATGTGTAAGCAATATATTTATTGCTGTCTGTGCAACTATTACACTGGATAATGGATAACTTTTTGGGTGTAAAGTCAGATGCACATAATCCTTGTAGATTGCACCCAAGAATTTTCAGCATGTTTTCTAAAGTTTCTCATGTCTACGGACACTAAGAACTAATCATACTATGAATGAGATGACCTTTTACTTTTACTATTCCTCATTTATACTGGTAGTAGTTTCGTAACAATGAGGACATAGCTGTTTCTCTTTTTCTGATTGGAGTTATTTTACTGGTGGCATTCATAAATGCTCTTGTATTATTTTGGGCAACTGTGAAGTTAAACACAGTGCAGTGGTTTGTGCTATGCAGAAACTCCTTGAAAATACATTAGGGTTTTTCATACTGTTCTTGATTCCATTCTATTCTTTCTTTGCTACCCTAAACAGTATGTTTACATTTAAATGATTGGTCAGCTAGTGTCATCTGAGCAGCCATAAATCAACGACAGTGAAAGAGTCCATGTTGTACTTAGTGACCAGCTGACTTAGTAACCATTGAGGTTATCAACTGTAAATTAATGTGTGTTGATTTGTCTATCGGCAGAAAGTGGGAATGTGGGCACATAGGAAGATTAGTGAACTAAGATATGATGTGGGAATTTGGAAAGTATGTTATGTGCACTATAAAATTAGTCATAGAATCATAGAAAATTTAGGGATTGGAAGATCATCTAGTCCAATCCCCCTGCAACAGCAGGATCACCTAGACCAAGTCACAGAGGAACAGATTCAGGTGGGTCTTGAAAGCCTCCAGAGAAGACTCCACAACCCCTCTGGCAGCCTGTTCCAGTGCTCCAGTACCCTCCCTGGGAAGAAGTTCCTGCCGATATTGATATGGAATCTCCTATGTTCCAGCTTGTACCCACTGCCCCTTGTCCTATCACCAGACGACATTTTGAGAGTCTTCAGACAGTGTATAGCAATGAGTAGAGAAAGGTGGCTAACATCATCGAATGGATAGCATTAAGGCTGTAACAGGGCAGTAAGACTTTCTGCTGTCATGCCGCCAAAGAGGGCCTTGTGATTGGTATTGAGCTGTGCAATTGATTGGTCATCTGGAGCAACCAGCCCAGAGTTCATGTACTACTGAAATTAGGGCAAGCTTTCTCTTCATTGACTGGATTAGGGGGAAAGCAGTTGTGAAGAGTAATGAGAGTTAATGCTATAGTGAGCATCGGTGACTTAATAAATAATGTAGTTGATAAATAACTGTGTCAGATGAAGACCACTAGAGGCACTGGAACTGGTAGGTAGGATTCTACATGAACTTTATACAAACAGTAGTGCTTCTGACAGCACTGAAATCAGTAGGGGATCTGCCGTTGGCATTTACAAGACCAAGTTAACACAACTGCAGCCTGGTTCTATACGGAATCATTTACCATGGATGTGCATTTGACAGTCAGGCTGCTCCTATAAGCAGAGCTAGAATTCTGTACAAATGCAAGGTATCCACCAAAAAGCAAAAGACCCTTCTTCCCTTCCCCAAATGGATAATAAAACTAGCATGTTTCAGTCTCGGGATGGATTGGCTCTGCTAGTACTAAAAGAATGTGGAATTGGATTACAAAGCAGCACAGGTGCCTAACCTTTACCCAGTTAAGGACGTAAATGACTTTATAGATCTGAGTCAAATTAAGTGTTTAATTAGGTACTGGAGGTAGCTCTGATTTTGTAAGCTAATGATGTAAGCAAACTACAGATTCCATCATTCTAGCTCAGTGAAACTAGGACAAGCAAACGAGATAGGCCGACACGTTCCTTGTTTTACTGTACAAAGAGCAGGCTCAGAAAATATGAGATACATGTTAGTTATGTGATAATATTCTTATGTGGTAGCAGCTGTTGCAGCGATTCCTCTGTTGATGTAGAGGAACTTGAATCCTGCTGTAAGACAAACATCTCTTTTTTATCATGGTGTATAGCAAGCATCTTTTTTTACATGCAGCCTTTTTAGCTTTTAGAATTATTATGTAGTTTTTAGGAGACAACAGAATTTAACTCAGCTACAGAAAACTAACCATTTCTCTCAGACTTAACATAATGGAGTGGCGCTTTGGCTTTGCTGAGCTTAGAATCTGAGATAAAGAGGTGGTAACAATGGCCTTGAGCTTACAACAGCATTTCTTGCAACAACATTTCTGTGTACGTATCAGCAACAAGAATAAAAAATTCACTATGAGGTGTTCCTTGACCCTCCCTGAGACGCCCTCCTACCATTACTACTCCTGCTCTGTCTGGGAAGAGGTTAGGTATATGACTTATTAGAACTAAGTTATATAACCCTGCCTTTTCTAAGAAACCTAATGAATATGCATAATTAACCTGTATAAAGAGATGTGTATTTTAAACAAATGATGCTCAGGGTTTAGTGGGGTCACCCGTTCCCAGCACTGAATTAAATGAATGCCTGCTTAATAACACTCACTGGTACTGAGTTTCTTTGAGTGACTCCTTTGGCCCTGGAATTGCTGTTGCTGCCTCATCTGCATGAGAGCCTTGAAATCCCCCACAATCCAGGACTGCTGCAATCCTGAAACTTCTAATGGAAATGTTATACACTATTCTTTAAAAGAAAATATATGCAGCACTTTAAAAATGCTTGTTTGTTGAAAAAGTCAATGATTAATGTTTTGGAACAGGCAGACTGAAGTGATTCATAATCCATATAAAATGATAATTGACAGAGAAATTGAGAAGACCGTGGGGAAGAAGTAGAAGACTAAATGTCAAAACCAATGATGAGACTGTAAAATGTTAATACAAATGGAAATGGTAAAATATTAACAGAAAAAAAAAGAAGTGTGTTCTGAAATGCTTCATGATAGTGCTAATGAAAAGAAGAGAAAATTGATTTAAAAAAAACTTTACAGTTAGGTTCTAAATCGAATTAATCTTTAGCTGCCATACAACAATTAAAAGAGCATAGGCAGGGATACGTATTCCCCTTATACTTCAGCTTCTTCAAACTGCAGGTGAGGCTTGTGCCATCTGTGCAATCTCTGCCATGCTTCACATCAGGGAGTAGAGAAGGCCAGTGTATGGATTCAGTCCATGTCCTTGTAGCGGGGAGGGAAAGCCAGGGAAGGTGTCTGCAGCAAACAGATGCCCTGTAACTAGCATGCATGGGCAGGTGGGCATGCAGGGCATGTTCCTCACGTGCCAGTACAGCAGTGTGTAACCTCACGGGTAAAGCACAGTATTGTAGTGTCCTTGGCAAACACTTATGCCTAGTTAGAACCTCTTTTTCAAAGAACAGGAATTTTGGGACGAAAGGGTTTTCCCAAGAGTCACCCTTTCTACGTTGCTCACTTTAATGAGGTGCTGCTAGTTGTGATGGATGAGAGTTACGAGGAAGAAGAATGCAATGTTTTGAAAACTGTTGTTTTCCCCAGGAAAACGAGGAAAATATTCAAAATTCTTGCTTTATTCTGTTAGATGGGATTTGATGCTGCTTAGGGTCCACATTGGTTTATTCTTGGCTTCTGTAGCAGGCTGAAGCATACCTCCCAGGTGCTCTGCCATCAGACCGTGAAAGATACATTCAGAAGACAACTCAGGAACACTTAAGAAAGGAAGAACAGGTATGAAGCTGAAGCTAATATGAAATCCTTCATTAGCTAGGTGGGTATGAAACAACATTGAAATGAAGTATTCTGATGAGGAACATAAACATACATTCTCTTGGGACAGAGACAGTAAACGTGCCACAAAGACAGGACTTTTTTATAACATGATTCTTTTTCTTTTTTTTCTCTTTTCTGAGGTATTGGGGAAAAAGAATCTCATTCAAAGTGTAGCAACATTCTGGGAGAATAAAAGTGGCCACGTATAGTGAACTCTGTGAGGTGTTCTGAAGAATGAGATTTTGAGATTAGTTTTTTTTCCTTGCTCAGATATGAATGCAGACACAAACAAAGGCATACACACACACTCTTGTGCATCTTAATGGTGTAGCTCTGGGAAAACTGTGTTATTCAGAGTAGCCTCTTGGGTGATAGGGAAGAAAATGAGTATATACCGCTGTAATCGAAAGTCAATTACTTTGAATTGTTGAGTAAGGGAAGAAAAGATTATTCCTCTGACTAGCCTCCCAAAGTTATTTCTTCCTTCTTAAGCAAGTCCTAAGTTTTGGCAGAGATTTTCACAAGGACTTTTAGGAAATCCTTGTGACATAGAGTTTTAGTCTCCAATTTGATTTGATTTGATTTTCCATTTGATTTTCCTTTGCCAGTGTTTACCTTCTTAAGCTAGCACACTGATCATGATATTTTCTGGTTTTGGTGGTGTCCTTTACTTTCAGGGTTAAACCAAACCCTAAAGAAAATGCAAAGGTGCATCCAAAGATGGATCCATATGTACAGTATCAGACACTGACATTTATCCATAGAGTAATTGTTGTGCATAGTCAAAGGAACTGATAGTGAAGCAACTATATGTATTCATGTTCTCTTACATGGTAATGTGCACTGGGCTAGCATATTTAAAGAGACAGAAATTGTTAATGCATTGCCACACACTTGAAGTGGATATACACTGACCACTGACACGCAAATAGGAGTTGAAGCAAGCTAACTAGCAGAAAGATAAGGAAAAGAATTTGCCATGCACTGTCCTTTGCCACTATGGTTATGTAAGCTTAATTTTAAGCACTGTCAACCTTGACCTTAGCAAGGCCTTTGACACTGTCTCCCATGAAATTTTAGTGAGTAAGCTGAGGAGGTGTGGGATAGAAGAGCAGACAGTGAGGTGGGTTAGGAACTGGTTGCAGGATAGAGTTCAGAGGGTGGTGATCAATGGTGCCAGCTCCAGGTGGAGAGCTGTGACTAGTGGTGTCCCTCAGGGATCGGTGCTGGGACCGGTCTTGTTCAGCATCTTCATCAATGACATTGATGAGGGCACAGAGTGTCTACTCAGCAAGTTTGCCGATGACACCAAGCTAGGAGGTCTGGCTGATACGTCTGAGGGCTGTGCTGCCATCCAGAGAGACCTGGACAGACTGGAGAGCTGGGCACAGAGAAACCAGATGAGGTTCAACAGGGACAAGTGCAGAGTCCTGCATATGGGGAGGAATAA
>VZRI01011787.1:81602-165023 GCA_013397515.1 Upupa epops
TTGCTCTACACTGGACACTCTCCAGCAGTTCTGTGTCCTTCTTGAACTGTGGGGCCCAGAACTGGACACACATGCAGTCTCACTAGTGCACCAATATCTGTAAAGCTTTACTGTACTTCAGCACAACCGAGGAGATTTCTCCTTTATACCCTTACCATTCTCTTCACCACCCAATGAGAGGGAGCATTACGAGGCTTAGTGGTCTTCTGGGGATAAGCTGTGACAACTGTAGTTACTTTGTGGTGTTTACAAGACTGGTAGAACTATATAAACAAAAACAACTTTTCAGAAAATGCTTGGTACTACTGACTTGCAATCCATGCAGTCAAGGCTCTCATCATTGCTTCTAGGAGCTGAAAATAAAAATATGTCCTTTCTATTAATTTTTAACAGATTAATGTCTTATTAACAGATAAGCAAACTAATGTAGAATTCTTGCTCACATTTACTTTTTCCCCTATAAAATGCAGGTCTTTTAAAAGCCTACATGCAAAAACTAAATTAGCAGAAATGCCTTTGCTTTTTTTTTCAAATGACTTGGTATTTTAAATACTCAGATGCATTTGTTGTGCCTGACCTAGTGTATATATCCTAAGCATAACTACAGTACCACCAGCAACTCAGTGTAGTGGAACTGGAAAAGTAATGTGGATGACAATACTACAAGCTCGCAAGTACTTTCCTTGTGGTTATATAATAAAAGTGTGGTTTTCCAGTGGTATTTTTGGAGTAAGTTTTGTGGTGTGATAAACACCAGAAAATTCAAATTAATGCAGAGAGGAAAAAAGAATAAAAGATTTGAGAATAGAACTCTCTTTAATTCTGCATTCTCACCGAGTGAGTTCCCTGTAAATTAGTGGTTGGCATATTGGGTTGCTCTTAAAATGGACTGTAGACTATTTTTATTTTTATGGGGTACTGGCAGTATTATCAGTAAAGGCCTGCTGCAACATTATTCAGTGTTAAAGTGTGAGCAAATACTTGCAGAACTGTAATCTGAAGTTTGGGTATTAGCTTTCTCTCCATGTAGCAAATTCCACTGTGCTAAAGTCGACAGCTTTTCCTTGTTTGCATATTTTTGTGATTGCTCTGTTCTTCTTGTCCACATGTAAATGTTCTACATGCCAGGCAAGATTAACTGAGAAGTGAGTTAGAACTGGATGAAAGCCGGATTACCTGACATCTCCAAGAAGTTACGACAGAAAAATCAAGTAAACCACAAAATGTGTAACCATCTATTTCACATTAATTCAGTGTCTTCCTTTTATATATTTTATATCACTTTTTAGATATACTGTTAGTGATTTTTAATGAACAGGTATACCACAAACTTAAGGGTTGTTAATGAGTGCTAAGTTTGACTGGAAACTAATACAGGTGACAGTAAAAACTTTGCTAGCAAGCATCATGCTGGAACAGAATTTTTTTCTCACATTAACATGAAACTTCTTGTGCTCCAACCTATACCCATTACCCCTTTCACAAGATATAAATGAAAAGAGACTGTCTCTTTCATTTTGACATGCTATCTTCATACATTTATGTACAGTGATGAAGTTGCCTTGTAACCTTCTCCATTTTAAATTGAAAAGTCACATATCTCTCAATCTCTCCTCATAAGGCCAGTGCTCCAGTCCTCTAATGATCCTTTTAGCCCCCCGTTGAATTCTCTCAATCAAGTCACTATCCCTCTTGAACCAAGCAGCTCAGAACTGGACACAATATTACAGATGTGGCCTCACTAGGGAAGAGTAGAGAGGGAGAAGAACCTCCCTTGATCTGCTGGACAACACTTCTTGATCCATTCCAGGATTCCATTGGCCTTCTTGAACACAAGAGCACATTGCTGTTCTGTGGATAACTTGTTGTCCAGACGAACTCAAGATCTCTCTCTACAGAAGCCTGTGTTCCCCAGCCTGTATTAATGCATTGCATCACTCCTTCCCAGGTGAAGGACTCTGCACTTATTTGTTTTAAACCTCATTAAATTCCTCTTAGCCCATTTCTCCACCTTTTAGGGGGTGCTTCAGTAGACTCTTGGCAATATGCAATGTATTATCTTAAGTTAGCTTTAACTAATCTCCATAGTTGTAGGCAGTTCTAGTCATGATGACTTTAATATGTGGAGAGAATGGCTTCAAACTAAGAGATCTTAGGAAGAAATTCTTCACTGTGAAGGTGGTGAGGCACTTAAATAAGTTGCCCTGGAGGTTGTGGATGTCCTCTCCCTAGAAGTGTTTAAGGGCAGGTTGTATGGGGCCCTGGGCAACCTGACCTAGTGAGATGTTATAGCAGGGGGATTGAAACTAGATGATCTCTGAGGTCCCTTCTAACCTAAGCCATTCTATGAGTCTGTCTCCTAATTACATGCCAAACACCCTTCCAGTTTCAGCATGCCCAACAATTCCCACCTGAAAATATAGATGGTATATATGTGAATTCTTAAGTACAGAGCAGTAATGAGGTTCCCACTGGTTAATTTAATGTCATATTCAGTGTAAACACATGCGATCTGCTGGTAATCATTGTATTAAAGCTTGAACAACAGCATGATATTTTCTCATGGAAGTTCTTAAATTGTCTTATAAGGAAACACCTTTTTTAGTGTTTCCTTGCAGTAAGCAGAACGTCTTCCAAAACAGGAAGAAAATAAAAACAGTTCAGGAACATGTCTGTTGCTGTACCGTTAGAAATAAGGCAGTCTTGAATAGCATGATGTGAGCTGTCTGAGACAGCTGGCTGTACATCCAGATTGTGTTCACATTGCTATTACTGTGTGATTGTATCATATGTGAAAAAATAAGGCAAAAAATACCTGTTACTTTCTAGATTGCTCTCTAAAGTGAAGTGTGCAAATCCAGCTTCCCAGTAGATGTTATTAAGACTATTAGTTGTTTTCAGCTGAACAGACTCAGTGCTTTAACATGGAAAGGACATAAAACACATTTGAGAGTGTTTCAGTGATGTTAGTCGCTGACATTTAGTCGTAAAATACTACTGTTTACAACAGATTGTTATTGTCTGTGATGCAGTAGTTAATGAAAGATTCTGTGTCATGGTTTGAAAAACCATGGGTTCTGGTGTTTTGTGCTTTTCTGCAGCAGCAGGAGAGAGCCCCAGTGTGCAGCTCTAGTGCACAGCAGCGCCAGCCCCCATCCCAGGACAGCAGCTCGAATGTGGCTGGCGGTGCAAGCGCAATGCCCCCACCAGGGGCTGTCTCATGATACTCTGCTGGAGTGGACATCAATTTCGTGATCCTCCTAGCACTTATTCAAAAGTTGTAAATAATGTTGTGAGGGTAACATTGTGCAGAGTGCATTAACAGACATCTGACCATCTCAAAAGTTGGTACAATTATCATAATGATCACTTATGGTCTAGGGCTTGATGTTACTCAGGGGAGATACAGATCTTATGGCTATTACCTTCATAGATTCATAGATTCCTAAAATGGTTCAGGTTAGAAGGGACCTGAAAGATCATCTAGTTTCAACTGTCCTGCTGCCATGAGCAAGGACACTCACCCTCCCCCCCGACCATGTTGCTCAAGGCCCCAGCCAATCTGGCCTTGAACACTTCCAGGCAGGGAACAGCCCCAACCTCCCTGGAGAACCTGTTTCAGTGTCTCAGCACCCTCATGGTGAACAACTTTCTCCTGACTTCCAGTCTTAAACCTCCCCTCGTCCAACTGGAAAACATTCCCCCTGCTCCTACCACTCCAAGCCTTTGGAAACAGCCCCTTCCCAGCTTTTCTGTAGCCCCCTTCAGGGCCTGGAAAGCTGCTCTAAGGTCTCCCTGGAGTCTCCTCTTCTGGCCAAACAGTCCCAACTCTCTCAGCCTGTCCCCATAGGAGAGGTGCTCCAGCCCTCCACTCATCCTTGTGCCCCTCCTCTGGACACATTCCGACAGTTCAATATCTGTCCTGTGTTGCGTGCTCCAGAACTGCAGGCACTACTGCAGATGGGGTCTCACAAGAGCAGAATAGAGGGGAAGGTTCACCTCTCTTGACCTACTGGTCATGCTTCTTGAGATGCAGCCCAGGATGCAGTCGGCTTTCTGGGCTGCAAACGAACATTGCTGGTGCGTGTTGAGTTTTTCGTCGACCAACACCCCCAAGTCCTTCTCCTGAAGGCTGCTCTCAATCTGTTCCCCACACAGCCTGTATTTGTATTTCTTTCTCCATATAGAAAACCAAAAATACTGGAAGGTGTCAAAATAACATGATCCTCCCTATGAAAGATAAAATCAGACTACAGAAGCAACTTGTGTAATATTTTTATTGTTGGTTTCTGGTAAAATCTAGTCCACATTTCCTTTTGACTGATTTCCATCTTATATCTACTGAATTCTACCTGACCCATGTGCTGTGACTTTATGTGTGTATGTGTTACTAGGTATTTTGTTAGCAGAAACTGGAGTACTTATTGCAACATGCTAAGAAAAGGGCCCGACACTGGGTTTACCTAGGTAAGAGCATGATAGTTTTACTGACCAAGGCACTTCATTGATGTGGTGAACTTGTTCCTTGCAGTTGTGTTGCTTGCTGGAGGTTATGCATCAAGACTTGAAAGCACATTCCAGTACCCTTCCACTACCTAAAAAACCAGTGGATAAACTTCTGTCTCACAGCCCAGAAGGACAATCATACACAGGGACACATGAAAAGAACTGTGATCAGCAGCTTCAAAAAAGTGATCCTGTTACTTCATTCTGCTCTGGTGAGACCTCACCTGGAATACTACTTCCAGTTCTGTGTTTCTCAACACCAGAAAGACATAAACCTGTTGGAACAGGTGCAGAGGACGGCCACAAAAAGGATCACAGTGGTGGAACATCTCTCCTATGAAGCAAGACGGAGAGAGTTGGGGTTGCTCAGCCTAGTGAAGACTCTAGGGAGACCTGATTGCAGCCTGTCAGTACTTAAAGGAAACCTGTAAGAAAGATGGGGAGTGATCTTTCAGTAAGGCCCATTGTGACGAGTAATGGCTTTAAACTAAAAATGTGTAGATGTAGGCAAGTTATAAATTAGATATGTTTTACACAGAGGGTGGTGAAATAATGGAACAGGTAGAGACCTCATCCCTGTGGATATTCACATACTGGATGGGACTCTGAGAATGCTGTTTTAGTTATAGATGTCCCTACTTACTGTTGGGGCTTTGCTCTAGGTGGCATTAAAGCCCTTCCAGCCCAATGTATTCAATGATTCTGTGAGTCCTCTTAGCAAAAAAGATAAAGCCATTGGCACAACTTCCTTAGATGATGAAAGACAATGGGAATGTGACAAAAGGTCATGCACATAGTTTAAAGAACAGCCACTGTGGCTACTATGGAAATCAAATATGTGTTTGAGTTCTATTAAGCATCTGCTAGACTATGTGAGTAGTTTCTCCTAATACAAGAGTTCAGTGCTGTAATTAAGTGGAGCAAGGCATGAGGAATATTTCCAAAGAAACAAGGTTGATAATGTCTCAGTGTCATCTGGTGATACCACAAAGGGCAATGGGTGCAAGGTGGAACAGAGGAGGTTCCATATAAATACCAGAAGGACCTTCTTCCCAGGGAGGGTAATGGATCACAGGAACAGGCTGCCCAGGGGGGTTGTGGAGTCTCTTTCTCTGGAGACATTCAAGACCAGCCTGGATGTGTTCCTATGTGACTTGGTCTAGGTGATCCTGCTGTGACTAGATTTTGAGGTTCCTTCTGATCTCTAATGATTCTATGATTCCATGATTCTATGATAAAGGAATACATGTTATAGCACAACAGAATCAGACACATAGCTGCAGTTAATGGGGAAAGCCAATGCATTTAGAAGCTGTTATTTTCAGAACAAAGAGAGCAAAGAAACATACATGGCTGGCTGGTATGTAGCAGTTATACTTCTCATCTGAAGATGTGTGTTGCCTAACAAATGTGTTTGTTTGAGAATACTCTGCTGGTAATGACTGCTTTGTAAACACTCCATGACATTTCAGGAGACATAGTCACAACCTATGGGTAGTAGCCCATCAATATTTCAGTCTTGGGAACTGTTGTAAGTGTTTGATAGCTTCGTACCTTGTAGTCTGGTTGAACTGGCAGAGCATACCTTTTGGACAGTCTACTACAAATTAGAAACAATTGCTACCTTAGATGCCTAAGATGTAAAAAACAGGGATTGAAGCTTACAAAGGGATAGTTATGAAATTCAAGTCACCTCCTTCACGTTTCAGGGGAATGTGTTTATATGCAGTAGTCTTATGTTGATTACAGAATATTCTTTCAAGATTAACTTCAGGAACGGTCGGAACTTCCATTTGAATTGCATTGAACTCAGGTCTTGTTGGTGGGAGATACCATTTTAGATTTGTGTATTTAAATGCAGTTTCCAAAAATTACTAAATAATTAGGGTTTCAAGTCCACTTCACAGCCTATCTAATGAGATTTATCTTATTTAAATATTTAAATATACTTCTCACTGTTTGGGCAATGTAATTAAATTTGGGAGAGATGTAGGAAGTGATTAGATCCTAATTTTTATAGACTACCCTAACTGTAATAATTTTTAGTAATATGAGTTTATTACACAAACTGACATAGAAATAATTATCTAAAGCATAGAAGTGCAGAAAGTTTTTCCCATTTTATGTTTTCTAATGAGGCTACAAAAGTTTCCTAGGCTCATTTAAGTTACACTGCAATATTTTTGTTTTAAATAAGCTTATGAGCAAAAAGGGATTAAAAGGCTATGGACAGTTCAAACAACACTTGAAAGCATCTTTTAACCTCCAGATTAAGTTCAGGATGGTCTTATCTTATGTCATTTGAGCCAGCTTGCCTGACTTTTGACAGCATAATCATACATAGCAGCAGGGGGAGATGGGTACTTAATATTCATTCCAGTTTCAAATTTAAGACTACATTTTTATACTGCAGCATATTTATATATATATTGTTCAACAAAAGTATCTCTAATCTAAAGGAAGAGCGTTTGCTTTGAACCTTTCATTTTGCACTGTCACTTTCTACTTTCCTGTTGCAGAAGATACAATAAACAGCTTTTGCCCAACACAGATTTTCTGCCAGATGTCTTGCAATCCTCCATCACCTCGTCACCTTAATATTGGCTGCCAGTGTTTTTCACTGAAATCACAGCTAGAGATCAGACGAATTTCCTGTCTCACCTCATGGCACTGTGGTTTTGGCAAAAAATCAACTCCTTCATATAATCTTACAAAAAATAAGTATAAAATCCAGGCAAATCATTTTTATTAACCTTGCTAGGGGAAGGGAAGGGGCATAATTTGAAATGTTCTTGCTGTTCTAGATCCTTCTTTATTAAACCCATCTCTGAATTATTGCAGCCACCATAAAAATGTAGTGGAACTCTGAGTAAACATAGCCATTCTGGCTCCTGGGACATTCAGATGGTTTCTAATTGATAGACAACAACTGCTGAAAAACAAACCAGCCCTGCTTGGGTATTTAATTCTGGTCTTGCAATACTCTGGCTTCCAAAAGGCGCCACAGTCACATGGATTTTGCTGTAGGGTCAGACTCTACACCCACATTGTCAAGGACACAGAATCATAGAATCACCTTGGAATCATAGAATGGCTTAGGCTTGAAGTGACCTCAGAGATCATCTAGTTCCCATCTTCCTGCCATAAGCAAGGACACCTCTCACTAGACCAGGATGGTGAGAGCCTAATCCAGCTTGGTCTTGAATACTTCAGGGAAGATGCATCTGTTGACTCCCCACACAACCTGTTCCAGTGTCTCAGCACCCTTATGGGTAAGTTTACCTTCTTTTAGTTTGAAGTTGTTCCTCTTGTCCTACCACTAGATGCCCTGAAAATAGTTCCTCTCCAGCTTTCTTGTAGACCCGTTCAGGACCTGGAAGGCTCCTATAAGGTCCCGCTTAGCCTTCTCTTCTTCAGGCTGAACAATTCCAAATCCCTCAGTCTACCTTCATAGGAGAGGTGCTCCATCCCGGTGATCATGGTCCTCTTCTGGTGCCACTGCAAGTTCCATGCCCTTCTAATATTGGGGACTCAAGAACTGGACACAGTACTCCAGATGAGGTCTTACAGTCACCTCCCTGATGACAATTCTTTTGATACAGGAAAGATACAGTTGGCCTTTTGTACTGTACTCACACATTGCTGCCTCAAGTTGAGGAAGAATTTGTGCCTAAGTCTAATATGTATAGAAAGAATCTGACCTTCCAAAGCTCTGAGAACATCCTTCAGCAAGAAAGTGCCTGGGGACTGAACATCTTTCAGAATCCCACTGAAAGTAAAAAGTTGGAATTTGATCTGGTGAAAAGCATTGTCTATCTGTCCCTGTCGTGTCCCACAGTGAGTATTTATTTGAGGAATGTCAGGTACTGTAGTAATAGAACAGCTTTCTCCACCTCACTTATCTTTTGGAAGTTGTTGAAGAGTCATTAAAACCACTCGAGTTTTTTTTTGAGATTTTGTTTGTTTGTTTGTCTGAATGAGAAGTATCTTTTCTACACAAATGTCTCCCTGTTTAGAAAATAAACAATAATTGTAGGTTTCCACACCTAACAAATTGTTTCTTTCTCTGTCATAAAAGATGCTATCTCTAGAAATTCCAGTTGTCATGTATATATTCCTAAGGAATTCAGAAAATAACTAGTAACATTAGGCATATGCTTGACATTAATCTGTCAAGGGTCTTCCTTCTTTTGTTTTTCTCTTGGAGGTGGGAGGGTGTTGTTTCTTTGAACTATTAGTGATACACATCTTGCAGGAAAACTAAAGAATATAAAGGAAAGAAGCATGTTTCTGTAATGGTACAGTACGAGCCTGGAATACTGGTAACCCTGTCCATCACCCAGCAGCGACGGAAAGCCAGTATGACCTGAACACGAGTAACACCTGAATTAGGATCTCTGGTTATTTCAGCATCTCAGCCAAAAACTTAAGGCAGTTCATACAGGAAATAATAGATTGCATTTTTGCCTCGTGTGGTTGTGCATGCGTGTTAAATGATGTTGACTCTGAAGTGCCAGTCTTTATGTGCTGCCTTTGAAAAATTCATTTATAAACTCTTGCCTTCACAGCAAGGTGATATACTACCAGGCTGTCAGTATCTGAAATGACTGCAGTAAACTTTAGAGGCAATAATCTTTCTTTTTTTTCAAGGAAAAAAAGGCAGGGGAGTATTAATTAGATGACAAAAAGGGAAGAATAAGATAAGCCACACTTGAACGTTCTTCAGTCTGTAGTGTCTAGAACTATTTCCATCATTACATTTTGTGTTATCAATCATCTAAAGGCTGCGATTGCAGCTTTCTCTGTGTGATTAGTCATGCATTGTACTGGGGCTGAAGACACACATCAGGGGAAAACATTTATGTGCCATGGGAGTGCCAAACATTATGGAAGCATGTCAATAATCTCTTGATTTAGGAGCATATGATGAATATTTGTAAACACATGGACATACAAGAATAGTAAAGCTGTCATAAGTTTTCCGAGCATTTATAGTCATTAAGACAAGTACAGTTCTTAAGAATTCTTATTATGATCTTCAACAACAGAATAATCTCTGAGAAACTAAGGCTTTCAACAATATCATTTAACATCCAGTATTGACAGGAAAAAATCAGTGAACTTTCTGAACATATATTAGAACAAATTTTATCCAGATGACTCAAAATCTATTCAAAGTATGTCCTTAAAATTGGACTTGAGTGAACAGTTAATTTTACTGACATCTAGTCGACATTTCCAAGTAATAACAGTAAAATTGGCAATTTAGCCTAAGGGGTGAAAGTTTATTCTATTTATGGCTTTTTTTTTCATGTTTCCCTTTCAGACAGTAACTGACCCATGTTATAATTGTGAAATATATATTCATAGTACACACCTCACAGGAAAGAATTAGAATAGCGTAACCTTTCCAGACCTACTGAATATACTTGAAATATATACTCCTAACACAGAGAATTACCCATCTAAAATTTCAACCGAGTGTTTAACTTGCAGGTAACACAGATAGGAAATACATGAATGACATCTCTGCATGCATACGCACTATCACTTAACAGTCATCAATAGGTTTTTCAACATTGTTTTTTCATCAGAATTCTCTAAAAATGTTGCAGGAACACTCAATGTGCCAACCCCACCTCCAGTCTAAGTCATCCCCAGACTATTTATGAGTCTGTGATAAATTTGTAGGAAGGCATCAGATGAAAATAATAGTAATAGGTGAGAAATGTGGGATGTGGGAGGTGTGAGATAGCCATGAGATTCAAAACCATGTCTCCCATAGGGGAAATTACTGTGCGTATTTTGCAGAGTATGCTAGCTACTAAAATAGTAGGTAAAAGAGAATCTCCTCTGCTAGTTCTTTTCTGAATCTGGTGCTCGTTTGCTTTTTTAAAAGGTTTTCTTTTTATTCCTTTGTTTGTTTTCAATATGCCCCCAAGTAAGTTTTCTTAGAAACACTTTTGGACAAGCTTGTTTTCATGGTGGAATAAGAATTCTAAGTGAATTTTTTTCCTCTCTTTTTGCATTGACAGACAAATAAAGAATATATGTCTGTATAGAAAACGTATCGCTTAATAATCCAGTTTTTATATAGCTGTGCTCCTTCACAGGCAAACAAGGGATGGAAACAGTCTTTGATTGATTTAATTTGTGACGAGTGCTCAGGAATCACTAAACTTCTAGTAGTGGCCTTTTTGTAGGTGTACAGAACACAGAAAACCCCTTACTACATTGCCCCATTTTTATCAGGCTGAAGACTGCCGTAGCCACGGCATATGAGTGCTTCAGAACGGCTAATTAATTTCTTTTCACAGGGCTCTCGAGATAGCACAATTTCCTTGTCCCCATTTTCCAGAAATTGAAATGAAATACAGAGGAATTAGGTGCTTCGCTCAAGGTCATAGAGGAAGTTTGGACAGAATTGGGAATAGAGGCTAGCTGAAAAATTCTGCTTTAACTAATATACCACTTCCCTCCCCCTGAGATATCTATACAAAGGTAGTCACAACACAGTTCTTCGTGAATCAAACTTCCTCCATAAATAGCAGGCATACCTTGAAAAATTTCGTTTGAGTATGAGTACTGGTACTTCCAGAGTAAATGAGATCCTTTAGAAATGTTTTTCAAGAGGATTTAGAAATTTCGACCTCAAGTAAATGAAAGCAGTGAGTTGGAATTCATTTTTTTCCTTAAATTTCACTATTTTACATATATACACAGCTGCACCATTAGTTTGCTCTCACCAAATGTAGAGCCTCACTGCTTTTTTTCTGAACCAGTTCTACTGTCTTGATTCAAACAGAGTTTAAATGGATACCACCTTTTTTCTCCACTGAAAATTTACAGGCAAATTCATGGCCAAAAAAAATTCAAAGTTCATTACCAGAAGAATATAAAACATTTTCATGGTCATTTATGTAAAACTGTTCGTGTTCTCTACACAGATTAGATTCTGACAGCTTTAAACTGAAGTAAGAGAACTGGTCTTGTAATAGTATCATACTACTTCCTAGCAGTTTGTGGTTCATGAAGCAATGCCATTATCAAGGAATAACTGATCTGAACTCGTGCATTCACACAGGGGCTGAAGGTCCATTTGTAGTGGATGATCCTATGGTCCCTTCCAATCCTGACTGATTCTCTGGTTCCCAGTGAGGGTGACAGGGCACTGAAGGGGGCTGCCTGGAGGGGTTTGTGGAGTCTCCTTCTCTGGAGATGTTTGAAACCCTCCTGAACTTGGTCTGTATGATCCTGCTGTGACAGAGGGATTTGACTCGGTGATCTTTCAAGGTCATTTCCAATCCATTCTGTTCTGTGACTTGGTCTAGGTGTCCTGCTGTGATCTTTTGAGGTCCCTTCCGATCCCTAATGATTCTGTGATTCTGTCATCTAGTCCAACCCCCTCGCTACAGCAGGATCACCTAGTTATCAGTTGTTTGAACCTATAAATCCTTGAGTCTAAATGATAATTGTTACTAAAATCACACAAAGTGTTGTCTGTCTAACACTTCTCAAAAAGAAGATTACTGCCTGGCTTGTGCCATCACGGACACATGGTGTGTCTGCATGTTACAAAGACAGTCAAGGTCTTGTGGAAAATGAAGCACCCTTTAAAAAATGGATTTGTGCTGGAACTTTGTTTAGTGAAAATGAGGAAGCAAATCACTTTGCTTTTCAGCTTATAGCTATATATTTTTAACAACTAATTACTCTAACTTTATTAGATACTCTTTCATTGTTGGGTGTAACGTGCTTGGCCCCAATCCCTTCATAACCTGTTACTTTTCCTAGTGATCAGTAGCTTCTGTGCAGCATCTTGTACAGGAAATGCTGTGCACTAGTTGTCTTTGTATTTTGGAGTAGATTGAAAGTGACAGGGTAGCTGCTGCAGGTCAGATCTGATGGGAGATCTGAGCTGTCATAATAAGTCGGTTTCTCAGTAACTTAGAGCAATGAAGTTCAGAGGTAGCTAGGTCTGGCAGCCACTGAGCAGGCTAAATATTGATTGGAAGGGAAAAATGAGAGCCACAGTGACCTTCCTTTCAGAGACCAACAAAAGTTTGGCCAGGACCATGTTCTTGCTAGTGCAGTGCCATCCCAGTTACCCTCCACTATAGTGGGAGGCAGCCGTGCTCACTTCCTGCCTCAAATCTGCCACTCCTGACATCTGACATAAAAGTCATTAACTTTTCCAGCCTTGCTCCTCCCTTGGTGGTTCCTAAAATGAAAGAGAGATAAAATCTTCTCAGTCTGAACCTCTTAAGTGTCATGAGAGTAGTTTTCGAGTACAGTACATTTTTTATCTGCAAGCTACTATTAAGAAAACCCCAAACATAGTTGAACTGAAACTGCCTCAAGCTTACCTGTATTTGAGTAATTAAGGAGGGATGTATTTACTGTTCAAAAGGCTTTTGCTTGTTGGATTTCTTCCAGTTTAGAATCAGCTCTATCAAATTGGCCAATGTAATTTATTATCTCCTCAGGGACATTCAGCTGTCCCAGCTAACCTTTCTCAGGGTAGATCCAGCTGTGTCCTTCTCTACAAAATCTTTCCACTCCCCTAAAAATGCAGTCATCGTAAGGATGTCCTCGACAGAACTATTAAAGTTACCCTTAGGCCCTGCTCTGCATTAATGACCTATAAGCTCATGACTTCCATTTCTGCTGTATATATTTTGATGTGAGGGTTAAGAAGGATAGCACAGGTTCAAGCACACCAGCAAGATCCCTGGGGAAACAAAAGTGCAATTATTCTGTAAATGGCAATTCAGAATTAATGGACCAGGAAAATGACTTTGCAGAGAACTTCAGCTCCCATGATTTTATTTGGAACTGACAGCACTTGGAAGACAGTTCATTACACGATAACAATGCCTTGCATTTTTCTTAGCATATTTAATCTACAGATCTTAAAACATTTCTATCTTCTATCAGTTTTGTAAGTGCTGGCAGTGAGAAATCTGAAAATGAGACAAGGAATTCAGTTTACACTTGCTCAAAGTGATGTGTTCAGCTGGTGGCTGACTAGATGCAATGTAAACAGTGGCATCCCAGTTCTTTGTGTAGTATCAGTTATTTCTGACAGGTACTTCAATGATCCAGGCACTGTGTCTGGACATTGAATGAAGGATAATTAAATGGACTTATGTCGTGTCTTGCTATCCATTATTATCTGCTTGAAGAAAAGTAATATACATACACATAACTCTGTGTGTAGTAATGAGGGGACTTCAGAAAGTTAATTAAATGAGCAATTACTTAGAAAAATGTGTATCAATCCAATCTTATACCTATACTTCGTTTTTAGCATCGCCAGGTTTTCACAATGTGTGAGCTCAGACACTGACTGCCATAAAAAAAGGAAAGAACCAGGTACTTAGAAGTTAAGTAGGCTTCATACTGGGAGAACACATACTGATTTTGGGAATCAATTCAGTGAAGTGGAGATAGCCTTGATTTCCCTTTTATCTCCATTTCCTAAAGCCTGTGTAATCACACTGTTTACTGCCTGCTTGTTTTTCCATGCTTAAGTAACTTTGGATCCTAGTGTCCAGTTTCCATGATCTGTGACAAGGGGACCTCTCAACAGACCTGAAACTCCTGTGACATTTCTGAGCAATGGCTCCTGTGCAGAGGAGGAAGACTAGAGGAATGGCTGACATTCACTCCCAGAATTTACTTGGTAGGTGCCCACACACACTGCAATGACAGCCTGCCCACAGGCACTGCTTGCCACCCTCTGCTGATGGTTCTGGGTAGAGAGCCTGGGGCTGTAAAGAAATAGGAGGAGTGTCACCTGCAGAAAGTGGCACAAAACACCAGGACAGGTACCCGGACTACTGCGCTGAGGAAGCATAGACATGCAGGAAACTTGTTGGTATGAGATTTAGTGTCTTTATTTTGGCAAGTTGAAGGCAAATTCAATTAAATTAAATGCAGAATTAATGCTCTCTGATAGAGTGATAGATACTAACTTGCAACAAAAGCAACTACAGTAGAATCAAAAAGTGTATTTATACCACCAGATTTAAACTAAGGAGTTCGTCTCTCATTTCACTCTCACTGATTTTCTCTCTTCCCATAGACAAAGCAGGGAGGTTGGGTGTACCTGCTACCTGAACTGGGCTACTGTCCTTAGGTGGTTCTTCTTCAGCTTTCTGCTAGAAACACTAGTTCAGTACACTAACTAAAGAAAAAAGAGGGCTGTTGTGTTGCTGTTTGGGTTTTCTTGTAATGAAGGTCTATGATGCCAATAAATGTAAGTATTAATACATCAGTACAAAAGCCAATGGCTTCAAATAGTGTGATTTTATTTAAATTGTGTAGAGATTCTGTATGAAAATATAGACACAGAATTGAGGAAAAATTGTAATTGAAATATAGTAGAAAACAAGGCAGGAAGGTAATTGATTGTTTTACCTGAGGCATAAAATTACCTAATAAAAACATGACTGTAATATTTAATGTAATTATGCACTTTGCATGCAGATATACACTTTATAATAACAGCTTGAAGATAAATAAGGGGAAAAGGCCTGCTTTAAATTGGTTTTCCCCTTAAACTGCCAATGAAGTTCCTAGGTCCAAAAGGTTACTACATAAACGCAAAACAAAGAGAAAAGATAAGAAAGATTCCTAATTGTACTGCTAGAGCAGAGGGAGGCTTCTCTGATGACAGAAGATTGAGTTAGTGCTTCAAACTGTTTGAAAACACAATCACCTGAGAAGTGTGGGTCACAATGATCAATCTATTTCAGGTATGGTTTATCAATCAGTCAAGCTATAGCCTAAATTAAGCATGCTACTTATCAGGCTTTTGCTCAGAAACTCATGTCGTTGTTTTATGGTCATGATTTTAAGGCTGCCTTGACTAAGATATTTGTTGAATGAAGATTTAAGGTTTTCAGTTTCTTTCTTTTTAAAGAACTCAGATGCAAACATAGGTGTTAAAATGTTCAAAATCTGCTGCTTCTGTGTCTTCATTCTTCCTTAGGAGGAGAGTGTTCTTTCTTTCACTTGAGTGTTTTATTTTCAGGGAGTTCATTTTCAGTGTTCTCCATAATTTCACAAAGCACTGTGGGTAGCTGTGTTACTAGAAGAGTCTCATGCTAGATCATTTTATCGTCTTTATTGTCTGCCTCTAAGGTAGGCAACTAGAAGTGAGCCTATTCTAATTGCACTTTTACCAAAACACCACCAATGGAATATTTTCTATTAGTTGATGTCTTTCTGAATGGTAAATCATTTTGTTTTGCTAAATCTCTGCATTAATATTCATAACTACATGCATCAATTTCAGCTTACACGATCTGATAACCTCCTATAGATCTTTATATTAGTCTGAGGTCTTAATGAATTCCTCATTATGATTATTTGGTTTTAAAAATGTTTTGCTTTTACCAAAATATTTAATGAAAGGCTCTGAGTGGAGCAAGCCTAGAAGCGGGGTTTCCAAAAACAGGTCTGCACTTTCTGTTTTGTTTGATTAACCATTGGCTGAATAGGTAACTTTAGTGTTTATGGAGATGTGGTCTTGCTCTCAGATAGGATTTCTGTGTGCTTTAAAAAATCAATCGTTAATATTAACAGGTGCTAACCCGAAAGACCACATTTATGTAAGTGTAAACCAGCTGCATATACACTTACATCTGCTGTCTGGTCTGGATGGCTCTCCCTATGAACTAGCTCAGTATCCTGTGTCAACATTACTCATGAATATCTGGGTATACTGCAGGTGTAAAGAGATTATGTGGTTGAGATAAAAGATAACAGTTAAAACAAGTGTGATGTGATGTACATAATACTTGGAAAATCTCATTCTTGTAGCATTTTAAAAAAAAGCATTTTATTAAAACCAGGAAAAATAGAAACCCCTCTTAGAGTAGTGACCACAATGATAATTCTATCATTCGCTTTCAGGCTACGTTTGGGTACCATTTTATTCACTGTGCTTTAGGCTGTGAAGCATTCATGATATTCATGCTAAAGAGTAAATAGTTTTGGTTCTGCTGTTCCCAGCATGGATATGCAAGTCATTCACATAGGCTAGTATTGGAAGAGTTATCTTGCAGAGATAAAATTAACAGATCATATGTACAGTAATTCCAAGTTTGCGATTTTCAGTCCATAGTTTTAATTTCTTTACCATTACATCTTTGCTTTGAGTTCCCTAGATGTCTGTGTTTTTCTCCTCATTTTTAATGATGTTTTAGAATCACAGAACCATTAGGGAGTGGAAGGGACCTCGAAAGATCATCTAGTCCAATACCCCTGCCACAGTCGTATCACTCAGACCAAGTCACACAGGAACATATCTTTAACCATTTTGAAAACCAACACAATCTGAAAACATCGTGGGCCTGATCTCAAGTGCCACTGAGTGCTCACAATTCTACATACTATCAATAATTACTGCAAAGCCTCAGCAGCTCCTTTGTTAATTAGTTAACAGGTTCCTAATAACGTTATACACTCATAACCACCCAGGTGTATGTAGCTGAACACTACATACATGAAGAAAAGTTTTGGCCATTTTTTTGGTGCATGTAAAGGTCATGAATGAACTCTTAACATCTCAAAATATACTGCAAGAAGGATCCCTATTTTAGTAAGGGGAAAAGAAGAGCTCCTTTCCAAGAAATTCTTTTCATTTTAGTTGTACACATAAAAAGTATAGAGAGCAGAGAGTTACAGAGCACGTGGGCTGCTGCACTGCAGAAATTCTTAACAATGCTGCCATCTATTTGATAATCTTATGAGAGAGCTTTATTTAGACAGAAACTCAAGACTACTATTGTTATAACTAAGGGAACCTCCCTTACCCTAAAACAGCTCAGGCTGGGAAGGCACAAGGAGTGGAATCATCTTGCCTAATTTTGAGATCTATGAAAACCTATGGGTGCTGCATACGAGCTCGCATCTGTGCCCTATGCTGCCTGGAAAGAGATGCATTGCAGACTGATAATCCTCACAAAGGGCAGTTTACCGTTATCTCTTCAGAAACTTACAGGTTACAACACCCACAAATGAAGCACTATTTTCCTTGAATAATGCAGAAGTTTATATCTGCAAGGTTTTATTTCTAAAGAAAAATTCCCTAGGAGAGAAAAGAAGGCAAAAGACTTGAGTATGGATCTCATTCTTCTGTTTAGTACTCAACATATGTTCTAAAAAATATTGGAAATAAAGCTAAGGTTTTCTGATGATGACTACCATTTGAAACAAAAAGTAATGCATGACTATATGAGAAGTTGAAATTGAGTTTGACATGAAACACTTTGAAACTATTTTGAGATCAAATACCAATTTCACAGCATGGTAAGATAAAGACTATATCATAGAATCATTAGGGATTGGAAGGGACCTCGAAAGATCATCTAGTCCAATCCCCCTGCCACAGCAGGATCACCCAGACCAAGTCACACAGGAACACAGCCAGGCAGGTCTGAAACGTCTCCAGAGAAGGAGACACCACAACGCACTGGGCAACCTGTTCCAATACTTTGTTACCTTCACTGTGTTCAACCATCAGCTTCTAAGTGTCTGTCAGACTCTTTGATTTCGAATGGTGTAGCCGTTAATTCTGTTTGGCATCTCATCCAGGAATGCCTGGGCTGTAAAAGCACTTAGCTGCAAACATTTGAGGATGAGTTTCTAGGTTTTTCTGTCGACTTATAGTTATGATCTAGATGTCAGATGTTTAGGGTTACTTGGTTGGTTTTATGTTGGACTGGATGATCTTTAAGGTCTTTTCCAGCCTCATCATTACTGTGATACTGCGACATTCTGAGTCAAACTGAGAGAGAGAGTGATAGCCCTGAATAGTTTTATCATTTAATAACAGTGTTGTTAGAAAATGACCATTGTAAAAAATGGGCAAAATTGGATCTTACAGCTATATTTTTGGATATGTGGCTGCTGCACTCTGTGTGGAGCTCAGTAGTACAGGCTGCTGGTGGAATTAAACACCTTTTAATCTTTCTATGGTCATTCTACTGCACACAGAGAAATTTTGTGGGAGGTGGAACACCTCTTGTGCCAAGAGAGGTGCCAAGTTACTATAGGTACCTCTAGTAATACAGTAGTCACCAGAATTCTAATGTAAATGTCTAGATTCTGTGTAGATGTCTTCTTACATTTAAAAATGTATTGAAGAATCAGCTCACTCATTAGATAGGTATTTATCTCCAACCCGGTCCAGGTCTAAACATGTAGTCCCAGATACTGCTACTGTAATTGCTATAATTGTTTGCTGCTATTCTAGTTGATAAAAGCAAGCTGGCTAAGGCAGTTTCAGATAGCTTCCTTTTCTGAGAGCATCAGTGTGAGCCAACAGTTTCTTTATGTAGGAGTTAAAGGAGGACACAAGCAAGAAAGAGTATCACTAGCACATACATCAATGACAAATACATGCCAACAGTAAGAAACAATAAAGACTGGTTCCTCTGAAGCATGATCATAAACTTAGAGAAGGGTAATGCTGGCTTGGAGCTTATGTAGCCATGACAACAGTGGTTTTACACTACTTTGGAATAATGATGTCATATATTTTCTTGGAAGTAGTGTATAAGCAGGGATTAATGAAGTTCAGAGAACTAAAGGTGCTATAATATACATAACAGTCCTCTGGGCTACTGCTGTAGGAGAGAATGTGTGAATTTTGCACACAGATAACAAGCTTGGAACAGCATGGTATGGGAAAGAGAAAATGAGAAAGAATCTTCCTTGTGGTTTGTAAAACTGTTGAGCAGCCCATATATACCCCAAGGAGATTTGTTGTGACTTGTTAAAGCAGAAACTGTGATACAAACACATCAAGTGAGGAAGACTGGTAAGAGAATAAGAGCTCGGTAGCTAATGTGTGCAGTACTCATGGTACCCTGGTTACCCACCCATTACTGAATGCATTTCTCTTGCTGTCCATCTGCCTTTTCTATTTTCATGCCATTTTGTGACTTACGTCATTGCTCTCTTTTCTCTGATGCCAACAGACTTCACTGCTGATGTAAAAACCCATGAATGTTAACGAGACTGTCCCTGTGAGTCATAAGTACCTAGGGCACCCAGGATTGTATTAGCATGCTTTCTATACACGGGTATCAAACTTTCCTTTAGGCATTATTAAACAACTACATATTTACATACACGGGTTTGAGAAAGCAGCTGTAAATGTGTGCTTTTTCAGAGTTAATACTGAAACTGTAATGATCCTGGGTTAGATTTTTATAGCTTTCCATGTAAAAAAAAAACTCAATTTTATCTTCTTTCTGATACTCTAACAAATATACACAGAATAAAAAGTGTTTCTTTCTACAAAACATCCATCCCTTCATAAAATTCAATCTATTTTCGTAGTTTTGTTTCCGGTTCTTTTGTATCACTACAGGTAATTTAATTGAAAGCTCAAAATCCTAGATTCATGGGAATTGTCAGTGTTTCAGTTTGATTAAAAAACCCGCTTGAATACCACATGCCCCCTTCAAGTATTGAGATGAAGTTAGAGTAAAAATAAACCATTGTTTTTTAGTCAGCTGGTTTTGCTTACATCGCTTTAGTTTTCCATGTTATTCACTCATAAGCAAAATATATCTTCTATTTACTTTGAAAAAATGATAGAATTGTGACTGTGTCACAATTGTGACTTAGGAGCAGGGGGTCTGCCTGGGTGAGGTCAAATCTTTGCCACATTGCTAACAAGACCCTGCTGTATTCCCTGTCTTAACTCTAACTTGCTCTATACTGATATTTAGATGGTTCAGCACCAATTTTGTAATTCTTTTTTTCTGCATTAATCTGCCAGGTCATCCAGTTTATAGAAATCATATTGCACCTCAATATGCTTTTAGTTGTTTTGCATGACTTCTGTATTAGAACAAATATTAGATTAATGAGTAATGTTCTGGGTCCTTATCTTTGGTGACAATTTCCCTTCTTACATATTAATATCCCAAGTATGATTTGCATTTTATGAGACAAACACGTTCTAAGGAATATGCTGTTGATTATATACTGAAAAACAAATCAACAATAATTAAATGTCACGTTAAGTTTCCTTGAAATGTCAGTGGGGAGTCACAAACATACTTTACAATCCTCTGAAAACAAACACTGCCTTATATTCTGAGCTTTAAATTATCTTATCAATGGGCAGATCTTTACAAGGGCTTGGAGTGGTAGGAGCAGGGGGAATGGTTTCCAGCTGGAAGAGGAGAGGTTTAGACTGGAAGTCAGGAGGAAGTTCTTCACGCTGAGAGAGCTGAGACACTGGACCAGGTTGCTCAGGGAGGTTGTGGCTGCCCCCTAGCATCATAGAAGTGTTCAAGGCCAGACTGGCTGGATCCTTGAGCACCCTGGTCTAGTGGGGGGTGTCCCTGCTCATGACAGAGGGCTGGAACTAGATGATCTTTAAGGTCCCTTCCAACCCAAACCATTCTAATAATCTAGGAATCTTTACTTTCAATTCAGTAGGCTTTCTAAATAATGCATGTAGTTTTCTGTGAATTATGTGACTAACTGAAAACCCACCTGCATACTTTGAATCCAGGTGCAGCAACTCCCATCCCTTCTTGGAATTTAACTTTCAGTCTTGTTTGTTGTTTTGATCTTCTGTAATAATACTTCTTTGCACTTTCTATTCTGAGATAAAACCACATATAGGTGGGGCTAACTAGATATGTACTGGGCAGCAGCATGTGCTCAGAGAGCCATTGTGAAGGCTCTTGGGGAGCGCTGATGTTTCTGACAGGTTTCCAGAGGGAAGACTGACTGATGATTATGAAATGAGAAGTTTGCATTAAACATACATTTTGAGCTCACTTCCCCTCAGTAATGTATTAAGTGCTGTGGACACTCTTTCCCCTCCTCTCCTCAAATTGCTCAGAGGATTCTTACAGCATTTCCTAAAAACAAATTCTTTTATGCCATTTGGGGGGGTATCCAATTGGCAAAACATGCACATGAGCTGTCTCACTTCTATCTTCTCCCTTCTTATGGTGGCAAAGAGGATAACCCAGAATACTCTTCAGAATACTCTTTAATTTAGCTACTTTCCCTCCACAAACATTAACAAACATATTTAAACTACTTGTAATAATGGGTTTCAATGTGTGAATTTCAGTTTCCATTATTATACAACCGAGGAGAGTATAATTACATTGTCAAAGCTCTGTCTCATAGACAAACGGTGAGAAAGGTGCATACATAGGATGTCTTTTGGCTTCAATTTTTAATTTCATGCCAATCTCCTGCTCAGTAAAGTAAGAACTATGTCTGTGGGTTTTGTTTCTTTTAGTTTTTTATCCGCAGTTTTTCCATTATTCATGTTTTTGTCTACACAACTTGTTGTAGTAATGATAATGGCAACGAAGGGAATCATTAGGGAGAGAACTGCAGCTTATAGCATAAGCGAGTGCTTAAAGGATGCAGATAGCAAGAATTTTGGACCATGAGAGGAACTTGAATTTGTAAGATTTTATTAAGGAATATGTATGACATTAACCTGTTGCACTGGGTCCAGGGATGGGGCATAAAAAAGATCAGACCAAGGAGGTTATCATGTCCCTATACTTGGCCCTGTGGGGTTGCACCTCAAGAAGTGCAGGCAGTTTTGGGCACCACAGTATAGGGAGGACATCGGGGTGCTGGAGAGGGTACAGAGAAGGACTACTGGGCTGATTAGGAGTCTGGAGAACAGTCTTATGAGAAGATGCTGATGGAGCTGAGGCTGTTCAACCTGGAGAAGAGGAGGCTGAGGGGAGACATTGTTGCTCCCTACAGCTTCTTGAAGGGAGGTTGCAGTGAGGAGGGTGTTGGCCTTTCTCTTTAGAGATTAGGGATTGGACCAGAGGAAATGGGGCAAAACTGCTCTAGGGGAGGTTCAGGCTGGATATTAGGAAAAACGTCTTTCCAGAAATGTGGGGAGCCTCTAGGGATGGGGTGGTGGCACAGTCCACTGAGGGGTTAAAAAATTGTGTAGATACGATGTTTCAGAAGATGGTTTAATGTTCAGTGGTTATAGAGTAGACAGTTGCACTTGATAATCTTGGAGGTCTTTGCCAACCTTGATGATTCTTTGGTTCTGTGAATGCATTAGAGGCAACCGACCTCGAGCACTTTTTAAGCAAGAATTTTGGCACGTGTTTATAATGTGTGAGGTTTGTGTTCTTCACAAAATGTAGCTGCCATGGGATTCTTGTTCATAACATTTTCATTTTTCCAGATCCTGTTTCAATAAATTGCAGCTGCTTTAGTTGAACATCAAGAGTGTTCCTTCAGTACAAAAGCACAGTTCACCCGTTTCTAGTGCTTTTTAAAACGGGTTTGCACCTTTTTAACACAAATTGCAGAATCACTGAGAGGGAAGATGTCCAGGTCTTTCTCATTTATATAAATTGTGCTGCACTTGGAAAGTTGTCTTGCTAAAGACTGCCTGATAGTTGTGCTGATTTACTGCAGAAAATCCTCTCTTCTCTTGGACTGGCTCAGATCCTAGCTGTTAGCCAGCTCTAAATGGCCTAAAGGAGCAAGAGTTTGGGACAAACTGACAAGATTGGACTTTCATCTCTGTTCTCCTGACTTACGCTAGTGACATTATGAAGCATATTCTTCGCACAGAACAGAAATCAGAGAATTTATACAAATTATATGTGAAAAACGTGGATAGTACATCAAGTCTTATTATGTATTAATATCCTTAGAAGTAGCTCTTTTTCACCATTTTTAAGTGCTTTCTTAAAGATGCACCTATCTCAGAAGCTCAGGACGAAGACATAATTTTATATCTTTTTATTGAAGGATCTTCTTCCTATGTCTTCAGAAGTAGCTCTGCCTAAGAACTTGCTCTTTAAGGGATGTGGGGAATCACTTTGACAGCACTACTGCATCAAGGATATACAATTTAGGAATGTGTGGTATACTTCTGTCAAGCAGACTATCTCTCATCTAAGTTGCTGATGTAAAAAATGTGTGCTTTTACGAGTGACATATCGGAGCAGTACTTTATTCTATTGCATCGAGCTGTACTCCATTATAGAGTATATAGCGTTACTTGTTTTGCATTGCGTGTACAATTTCCTATTGGCATCCTGCCTGCACCAAAAACATTGTCAGCACAAAATGTGGAGTGTTGTCAGCTTCTGTCAGAAAGAAAACAGTGGAGCTTTGCTTCTACATTTTCAGCATACTGTTAAGAAACAGCATGCTTTACACTGTATCATATGTGCTTTCTACTAAAAGTAATGGAAGAAATTAATTGGTAGTTGAGAGTAAAATATGAACTACAGCCGTTGAGAATACCTGATCAGAAAGTAAGACATTTCAGCCTTGATACTATGAGAGAGGCCTTACGATGAAATCATTGCTCTGAGAGGAACCCAGTGCAAGTCTGGAAGATTAGAAGTGTAGTATCATAGTTAAAATCCTTAAAAATAAAATCAGCTAAGCCCCACATTCTTCTAAATATAGTTTGCTAATGTTTTCAAGCGAAGCTGGAAAAGAAATGTGCGGGTCAAAACACCTTTGTAGCCTGCAAAAAGATGAGTTGCAATGTAATGATAATTTTTTGCCACCAGAGAGCTCTTCCCGCATTGTTCTATCAATACTATTCAAATATTTATTCATAGGCACCATAATTAATTCTCACAAAGTGAAATTATCTTCTTATTTATATTCTCTCCTCTTCTTTGTTCCTTGCTTTACTGGCAATTCCCACGGTGTTATTTCCTGTCGTCAAACAGTATTAAGGAAAAAAAAGTGGCTATATAACTTCCTACATAGCCAGAAATAGCATTTCTAACATCACAAAGATGAATTACCTGAGGAATCTAGTTTCACTTACTGATAGTTTCCATAAGGCAATATAAACCCCCTGTGCTTCTTACAATCATGTCTATTCAAAAAGTCCTAAACTGTGAAACTAGGAATGTATTTGCAATCTGTGTTTTCCAAGAAGAAGTAGCCAGACATGAAAGAGCTGATGAAGAAAATTTTCTGGACAGAAGTAGGAAAACAGTATTTCCAGGATTTAGAGGTTCTAGCTGACTCCATTCAAATCAGTGTTAATAACACAATGTTAAATTGTTCACAAGCAGACCCAGAGAATGTACATTTTTTATTAGTAGCTTACACTGGTTAAAAAAAAAGAGTATTACCTCTGTGTTTATTCATAGATTCCTAGAATCTACCAAGCCCTTGGAAACAAGCCCTTGGAAACAGCCCCTCCCCAGTTTTCCTGTAGTCCCCTTCAGGGACTGGAAAGCTGCTCTAAGATCTCCCCGGAGTCTCCTCTTCTCCAGGCTGAACAGCCCCAGTTCTCTCATGTCCCCATAGGAGAAGTGCCCCTGCCCTTCACTCATCTTCGTGGCCCTCCTCTGGACACGTTTCAGCAGCTCAGTATCTTTTCTGTGTTTGTTCCAACAGTTGTGACATTCTCACTCTTGCTTGATATATTTGCAACGATGTACTAAGGTTTCCTGCTCAGTGTGGATGATCATGGGGTTTTTTTTGGTGCTTGACTTTCAATGGGCTTTATAGTCAGCCCTCTGCTTTGAACATTCAAACTTGTACTTACCCAGTATTTCATTATCAGCCTACATGCTTTCAGTACTTGCTTCTACCTCTCCTTTCACCTTGTGTGTACCATATACGGTCTGGGTATTGAAAGCTATAAAATGGGAAAAGCAGTGCTTTATAGCTGGTTTTGCAGTTTTTAGGCACTGTTAAGAAGTACTGCATCAACCCTCTAAGGAGACGACTGTTACCTTCACAAGTAAAAATTGCTGAGCTATTTATACGTTGGTGAATTAAAATGCTATCAATTTTACTATACTTTATTAAACATCTATTAAAGCACAGTTATAATTTCCTTTATAAACATGTTCCTTCCTTTGTCCATATTACTTTTGCATTCCCATGCCCTGGGTAATTCCAGGCTGATTCATCATAATTCCAAGCTGGTGCAGAGCAATCTGGTCTAGTGGGAGGTGTCCCTGCCAATGGTAGGGTGGGCTTGGGACTACGTAGTATTTTAGGTCCCTTTGAACTTTGAATTTTGTGATTGGATGATAATCCAGACTCTTAATGATTCATCTGAATTTTGTGGACCAAATTCTACAGGTTTCAAGTGCAGATGCTGTTAAAATTAATCAGCAGCAAATCCATACTACTGTGTGAGTATGCCCTGGCAGAAATTCTGCCAATGAAGCTGCAGAAGTATTGTATTTATTTTCTAAGGGAGAAGGCTGAGCAAAATATCTTATTTAACCTGAGTTTTCCTCTTACAATAAATTCACAACAAACTTTTCAGAGAGATTTATTCTTTTTCAGTACATGCATCTAAAACAAACAAATTATGAAATTCAAAGTATCTTCCAAGATGCTAAATACTTGCTAGCAAATCTTTATCTAAGGAAGGAGTGAGATTTTCAGAAGTGCTTTCCTTCCTCAGGAAGTGCTCTAGAGACTATCTTACCTATGAAATCTCTGTTCCCATCAGTTGACTCAAATATTTGCCTTACATCTTCTCAGGTGACTCCTGTCCTGGGCATAACTAAGCATCTAACAGCTCTGAACTCTGTTACTCATGTCTCCAGATCCTGAAACTAGTGGTGGCATCTCACAACTTGTGTTGAGGTCAGGAAGAAAACTTAGCAGGTATAGGAAATCTAGGTGACTTATTCAGTCCTCCACTCCTCTCCCTTTAGGAGAACAAGTTAGGTGAGATAGTTCTGCCTTGCTTCCCACTCTTGAGTACCCTCCTTCCCTATCTGCATGGGTTTCATTTGTTCCTAGAGCGTGTGTGCATGAGGGAAGTTAATAAGAAAGGATAAACACACTACACAGAATTACAAGGAGCTTTCCACACATCCCCAAAACACATCTCTGTGTGGGTTGTGATGCCCCCCAGAGTTGACAGTGTGCTTTCCAGGCTGAAGAAAGTGGTTATCCAATATTGATTCTCAAACCTTTGAAGTCTGTGTTAACTGTAGAACAAACCAGCTAAATGTATTAGGGAGGCTGAACTGGACTTTATATTCCTGAACAATCTCCATGCATCATGTGGACATCTGCTGTAGTTATTTAAGAAAAAAAATAACATCTTCATCTCAGGAGTTTGCACAGAGCACTTACAGTAGATCACTCAAGGAGTACTTAGCTTTTATGGTGATTTGCAAGTTGGATTTATCTACTTTGAGTTGAGATGAGCTGCTTGTCTTCTTCGTTTTCACTTCTGCTACCAGAAGAGTTTCGCAGGTGAAGTCACAGTTCTTGCTAGATGTTTGGAACACTCACTGGTAGTGTAATAATCACTGATGATTGTGCCCAGATGCTTTGACTAGAAATCCTTCAGACAGCAACAGCATACTCTGTACTCTGTAAACCGCATTGTTAATAGCAATTAAGTATATTATGTGAAAGACATGTCTTCTCCATCTTCCTATCATGCCTATCAACACTGTCTACACTATGTAAGAGAGAAGCTTCCTTTAGTGAAATACACATCCATTTAATTACTTGTCCACAGAGCAATATGGACCATCAAGCAGTGCCTGTTGAGCTGCCAGTGATTTCACTGTCTTAGCTAGAATGGCTATGCACAAGCTTAACTGCTTAGCTATCCAAAGAAGTTAAACACAGATCTAAGACTTAGAGATCCAAGGCCAACACATTTCACCAGGGTTGCGTCTGTATATGAGGCTGATATTCTGAAAATCCTTCAGCTCCCCCAAGCCAGGGACTGAAATAATGATATTGTGACACATAACTGAATTTTTATTTCACTTGAAGTTCAGTTCTTCTTCACTTGCATTTGGAGGTGTGACTAGAAAAACAGCTCAGTGCAGGCTGCAGCTGTCTAAATACTGGGCTGCTGATGGCTCTATGGTCTGCAGCTTAGGAACAGACTAGCAACTGCAGCAGAAAGCAATCTGAGGATAGACTGGAAATGGCAACACTCGTGTCAGTTGTCTGAAAGCTAGGTATTTATTTGGAAGACATTAAACAAATTTCCACCTGGTTCAAAGAAGTAACTCTGTATGAGATGAAAAAAGAGCTTAATGTGATCCTTCTTTCCCAGGCAAATCTTGCCTGTTTTCATTAGAATCGTAGTTGCGAATCAGGTTGAAAGAGAAGAAAATGTTTCAAATGACCTGTTATTTTTGCTTCATGTAGTTCCTTACTCTGACACCAAGGAAGCAACGTAGGAATGGTTTTAGATTATTCCTTTTTTAATGTACAAATGGAAATGCAAGTAAATGAAGGAGATGTTTTCATCACGGAGGCTTCAGTGTCTAATGAACAATGATCTAAACATGAGTAGAATCTTCCTTATTTTAAGGGTGACAAAGCACTGGAACGGGCTGCTCTGAGACACTGTGGATTCTCCTCTGGAGGTATTCAGAAGCTCTACATTTAGCAGGTGGATTGGACTAGGTGATCGCTAGAGATCTCTTCCAATCCATTCAGTTTTTCAGTGATTCTGGTATTCAGCATGTATCCTGATGTTTTCCTCCATCCCATTCTAGTGCTACCCACAGGCAACCTAGTAGTGCTGCCAAGGAAGAACCGGGCACTGGTGGTTAATATCTTACCAGTTTGCGAGGCGCTGTCAAGGGTTGCAGTTTACATCAGCTCTTCATTGCTACGTATGGGAGGTGACTGTTAGGATGGTTGCCAGCAAGGTGTCGTGTTAGTCAAGCAAATGAGGATCAGTGTTGTGCCACTGGTAACTAAAATCCCTCCAAAGGCCATCAGCTATGGGCTGGCAGATGGGAGCCACTGTAAGAAAGTCCCGTTATAGGGAATGTTATTTTGGGGCAATCTGGATTGTCTTTTCCCTCATATTCTTAGCTTCTGCCCAGCTGATATGTTGGCACAATAGATCTCTCACTATTCCTAAATCCTTAACTGATTTAAATCCAATACATTACTCATTTTCTGGATGGTTGATTTGGTGTAGGCCTCTTTCCTAGCTTTAAAACAAATTCCAGACAGCATCTAAAATGCACAGATAAGTCAGTATCTTATTGTTTGGAATGGCACAGAGATGAAAATAAATCACCAATAGATGGAAAGGATTTCTGTTTTTCTGAGTGATAAATGATTGTGAAGAACATAAAAATTAATAGTGTAATTAATGCTATATAGAAAGGGAGTATTGTTGAGAACTATGTTAACTCACAGAGCATCCAATAAAACAAAACAAAGGAGCTTCAGACAGTCCCTATGGTTCTCTGCTACATTTTCATCAAGAAACAGTGATAAAAGTTGTTTAATAGAGTGATTCTGAGATTATAGAGGAAACAAATTCTTCTCAAATGTGAATTGGATAAGAAAAAATTCCCTTCAAAATCAGATATCCTCAGGGTGTGGGAAAGTAATGTGATTGCAATCAGTGAGAAAGCAAGGAAGAAGCAAAATTAAATCCACTTAAGAAATTTCAAAATAAAACTAGGAGGAGAAACATACTAAATGATCATTCCAAATGCTTTCTTACTGGCAATTAGGTCTTCCCAGTGCAAACTTGTTTCTTAGTCAGAAATACTTGTTAATTATCACATCTGTCATATAGACTGCTTTAACTGAGCCTTGGTTCCAAACAGTAAAACTTAAGTTTAGACTTCATCACATAATCCTCACATGAGGACTTAGGCTTTCGAATGCAGTGCAGCATTCCTCCCCAATTAGAGAAATTCAGCCTCATAAAACAGAAGAACATTCAGTTAGTTAAAAAAATGCATGGTTTTAAAATCAAGTACCGTAAAGTCTTTCAGAACCAGGAAAACTACACAACACTATTGCATTCTCTATTAATTTTTATTTTATCGACAAGTAACTTTTCATTTGGATGTGGTAGCAGTAGTGGATGATCTGGAATCTCCTTATTAACTATAATGGCTTTGTTGTTGTTGGGTTTAATGTAACAAATTCTGATGTGTTTTTCTGGCTATAGGGAGAAAAAATGGCCAATTAGGAGTTATAGATAGAGTACAATTTCAGAATATAAAGCTCATAGCCAGATCAAAATGCATGTGCATATACACACACATATATATATATGTGCATGCTTTGCATTCCAGACGACATTTGTAATTGCAATTTTTATAGGTTTTTTACTATATAGTTGGTCTTGAGAGTTATTGCACCCCTAGATTGAAATAAAAACAAATCTATCTGAAGAGTTATTTTATACATATGAACATCTGTTTGCCATGTTACAAAACTCATCTGATATTCTAAATCATGTGAAATAGTTTTGACCACTGTTTTTAATTTTAATATGAACAAAGCACTAAAGCAACCATTAATAACACTGGATATTTTATGCCAGTTCTTAATGATTTCATAAAGTTTTTAAGACTAAATAACCTTTTCTTATTCCACAAACCTTCTGTGTGCAAAGCACTAAAAAGTATCTTTTAACAGAGCTAGAGGATTTCTCTCTCTGTTAAAATCTTTGTAAACTAATGACTTTACAGGCAGCTCATTAGTAGATAGATAAATTCAGGCTTCCAGCATTTGTCTTTGTTTTTCAAATGAATACCAGCAACCACTATGTAAAATCAGCAGCATACAAGTTAAACAGAAGTAGCAGATGGGTGAATTTCACACAGTCTATTCAAAATTAATATGGATGGGTGTAGGGGGAAAGAGAGGGAAGCATGCGAAATTACAGTGTTTTGTTGGTATAAAATAATGGATTTGAAAAATATTAGCTGTTTCACAGGAATAGAAAACGCAGAAAATAGGAAAAGATTAGGGCTTAAATGAAATGATCTGAATAGTGGCTTTTACCTACTTTAGCAGATGGGAGAGAGACATTTTCTGTGCTACTACTATTTTTGCTTTTCTCTGTATTAGGAAAAAAAAAAGCATGGAAAATGTAGATTCTTAAATATCTCATTCCATTACCATGTAAGAAAGACACAGTAGGCAATTTTGGAGTTTCAAGTATTCGTTAACCACAGCTGATGAAGTGAAGAATTAACCTTATTTGGTGACCATGTATCTTGCAAAGTCTTTTTTTATGTCAAAATGCCTTCAGAATGCACTATTGACAATAACATCAGCTGTCACTCTACTAGTTAGAACAGCATAACACATGTACCCAGAGACAACATTACTACTAATTTTAATTATGCCTGAGAAACTGTGTTAAATGTGGCCATCTCAGTCATCGTGAATATGTCTATAATAGCCTATGTACAATATACCACAGCCTTTCTTTACTTTGCCAAATCAAACCAAATCAGCTGAACTTACACTTTGGAAAAATTACCCCTAATGTCTTGGATCACAAAAACTTTCATAGCTGTGAAAACTGAGGTTCTTATTCACATGATAGTTTCAACAATCTAGGAGAGATGTATTTGTGCAATGAGAGAAGAATTGTGGTGGGTAGTACAACTTCTTAATACTGTGTCTTTAGGTAGACACAGCATAAACTGCAACAGCACAGAGAGAAGCAGAAAGTATGTACTGTTTGAATATTTTGGTTGGATATAGATTAGTATAGTATAGTATAGCATAGCATAGCATAGCATAAATAGATTGATTGCCCTGGTTGTGGAGACATTAATACACCACCATCCTGATTCCTTGTGAAGACATGCTCTGGATACTGATGAGAGGTAATTCTAGATTAAACTGTTGCTTTTGACCTTGGGAAGAATGAAAGACTTAATTGCCCTTGACATTGACCACTAAGATGTAATGAGACGGAGACAACATGGGGAGGCAAAAACTGAAGGTAAAGATTTGAGCTTCAGGATAATGCCAGGACACCGTGCTAACTACCTTACAGTTGTATTGCTGATGCTTGAAGTGAAAGAATAAGCTCAGTTTGGCTAATTCATAGTATTACAAACTAAAACCACTCTGAAATAGTAATAACTTAAGTGAAATGAATATACAGGTAATTTTTAAACAAGACTTTATGCATTCGTTAATTCATCTCCATAGTTATATAGATTATTTCATATCAATAAAAATCTATCTGGAGAACTGCCTGTAATGTCACTTATGTACATTAGATAACATGTATTGCATGGAAATTGTCCTTTCTCTTGTCAGTTGCCACCATAGATAATGTGAATTATGATTAATGGACTCCCCGAGTAAAGATGGCATAACCTTGTCTTCAGACTTGTAGTTTTTCTTATCTCATACATTGAGCTCTCTTTAAATCAAAACTCTTCAACACTAGTTTTTTACTGACCTAGTCACTTGTCTAATTTTTTTACTAACCTGTCAACTACCCTTTTCACTTTGCTGTGCTTTTCATACCTGTCCACATATGAATAAGAATAATGTTTTATGTGACTTTTCTGAGAATGTTTCTAGAAAATATAAAATCCCTATGCTTGCAGCATTCCGTGGTGGGAGCCTCCCATCACCTCTAAATGCTAACATCGAAGTGTTTTGCATTTCTGTTAAGTGTAGCTAATCAGTAACTTGAATTATAATTTAAATGCTATGACAAAACACATTTCAGAAATATGAAGTGTAATTCGCACCTTTGACATCTGTGGAAATAAAGGCAGAAAGGAGAAGCAGAAACCCAGGAAAAGAGAAATCCTGTCAAAGAGAGCTGGTGGTACCTGAAGTTCTTTGCAGAGATGAAAAGCCCTGTGTGAAAGCCACTTTATTGACTGAAAACAGGCTACACAGTGTCTGTGATTATTGTGCAGATCCCTTAACCAGATACATGCTCAAGAGTATTTTCTGTGTTCAAAATCTAAAGGCTGTTACAGGATACACAAGGAGCGTTTGACTTTAGAAAGACTTGGCACAGCGAGGCTCACAATACCTTCAGTCAGTTGCAGTGATGCCTGTGCATGGGTTATTCATTGTATTTTGCTTTGGGGAATTGCTACACGTTCTGTCAGACAGATAATTCTGGTCTGGATTTAAGGTTTGGTTGCCTTCCATTCTGTATTGTTTATCTGTATTTTGCTGCAAAGTTAATAGGAAGTGGCATGAAAAAATATTGCACTTGTCACAGGGATCATAATGGGATGTCATTAAATACAGGTTTTCATTCAGTCAAGTAGGGAGTTTATGAATAAATGGATGGCTATCATAGAAAGCATACAGGATTTATGCATTTAAACTACATGTTTGTATTTTAAGAGGAATTATATAAACTTGATAGGAGTCTCCCTTTAAAAGAATATGCCTCTGAGATATGCAGGGTGTCTTCACATATTAGATAGAATCAGGAGAAAATTACAAAATAGAACTCCAAACTTTTGTAAAATATAGCAGAGGCAGAAAGATCATCAGAAGTCACACACTTCTGGAGATAGATTTTCAATGGTATAGGGGACTATGTTAGAGGACCATGAAATGCTGATGATTTCTCTGGGCAAATAGACATTAATTAGTCCTACTTCCTCACAGTAACTGGGATGTGAGTGGGTCACAGAGCCCTTGTGATACTTTCCTATCTACTTCCTTCAGTTGCCACATGCTGCTGAACAGGTGAGCTGTAAATCCAGGATGCCTCTGAAGGCTGAAGCTGTGAACAAGAGAATATGCTCACGCTATTCATTTCATGGTGTCAAGTATCAGCACTGCTTCATAGAGCTTGCTAATTTATTTTTTAAACAAAAAATGGACAGAGGACTTGTGTTCAGGACACATGCCAGAAGGAGGTGGAAACAAGTCTTCCGGTCTGCCAACATCAAAGAATATTAATGTATTATTTGAGGCACATGTGACTTAACCTCAATGAATTGCTGGGTGGCCACCTTGGATAGCTTTGCCATAATTACACAGTCATTCCACTGAGTTACTGGCATCCTTCAATGTTGGTGCCTTTGTTTTCCTTTTGCACTGCATATAGCTGTTTTATGTTTTCATTCTTGGGACTCCACATAAAGTATTGCTTACTGTGGTATTAATAGTGGTGTGGGCAAGTGGAACAGGCAAATGAATCTAGTACAAGTTAGCAATTTCCTCTTCAAATAAGAAAAATGACTGATCATATTTAAAAGAACTTAATATACTTAAAATTTATCTTAAACAGAATGACTCATGTAAACCTATTCAGACACGATATTTCATTTAGGATTCAAGGCAGCGGTGGTCATTTAACAGTGCAGATCATTCAGGCTGTTGTCAGTACCATGAGAAAGGCACCTTAGTACATCTAAATGTTTCCTGTCTCTCTTCATTGTTTGAAGAGGGTTTTGTACTGAATGTTCCTGTGCACTGTTTGTAATTAAATTCTGGAGAAGGAGTGGAGATATCAAAGTTCAAAACATCTTGAAATGTATTTGTCTAAAGATTTGGAAAGACATTTGGAGTGGCAGAAGAAACAAAGACAGACTAATTCTCACCCAGGATTTAATACAGTATAAAAGTAGTAAAAAACACACCAAGAGTAAAGAGTTAAGAGCCTGTTAAATCACAGTAATTTTTCAGTCATGGCATCTGAGTCCCTTACTGAAATTAGTTTTGCCAACAAGGAAGTTCTGCAGACAATCATTGCATCTGGTTTTCTCTGAGTTTTAGATTAAGTCTTTCACCACTGCACCATCCTTTCAGCCTAAAGCTGTCTGAATGGATGAACTGACTGATTAAACAGAAAGAACTTAGTATTATTTGGATGCTGAGAGAAATTTTATGAATCTTAAGTATGACTCCGGTCAAAAAGCAGCAACCTGTCTAATTTCATCTGCTTAAGCATAGCTAGGGCTAACAAGTGGAAGAATGTTTGTGGAAACCTCATTAATCTTGCATTAGCTTATTTCCTTCACAAAGATGAGTGTTTTTAAAAAGTTACTAACATAAATGTTTTGTAAAAAAACAAACCCATAGTCCCAGATCTTGAACGCTGACACTTGGACTTGTGTAGCGGAGTAATCAGACACTGCAGTCATTTTCAGTACTTTTGTCCTTCTGAAACATTTGTTCAGTTGGAAATACAAAGATGGATTTATCTGGCATATCAAGTCCTCACCTACACAAATGTTTTAGTTTGTTTTCGAAGGATAAAGTTGCCAAGGACTTGAGTTGTGAGGATCTGTTTTCCAAGTGCGTATTAGGTATAAGCAAGACCAGAGTACACTTTGCGTTGATGGTTCAGTCTGGATAGGTCTAAGTGCTCCTGCTTGAGCTCTTTCCTAGTTGATCTGCTCAAAGGATTGTAGTTGGTCAAGGTCCCACTCAGAATTATTCTTCTTCCATGTTACTGAGTAAAGAGGGCTTACAAGCTGACTATAGCCTGGAATATGCATTATCCAGAAGCCCACAAGGCCTAGGAAAGTTTCCATTGTCTTCTTGTTGGCTGGTGGACACCTAGTTGCTGGCGTGTGACAGCATACATTGTGACATTGTATACACGAGAACTGACCCTGGGTTTTTTTTTAATGGCAAAACCAGTCTTGGGAAGGATCACAGTGATTCTTTTTTCTTTTTCTAACTCTTTTTCTGCCCTGCTTCCCCACACCATGATGTTGTTGATGAATTCTGGATGTTCAGGGGTGTTACCCTTTTACAGTGTAGTTTGAATTAGTCCATGACAAATGGTGGGACTATGCTTCTACCTCTGGGGCTATTGATTCCAGATAAATTGGGCACCCTTCTGCATGAAAGCAAACTGTGACCTGTACTTGCTGCCAAGGGAATTGAGAAACATGCACTGGCAGTGTCAATTGAAGCACAGCACATTGAAAGATTCATTGTTTTTCTTTCCCAAATTCCATTTCTGTCATAATTAGAGCAATAAAGTCTGAACCTGCAATGGAAACTATAAAACAGTAGGAAAATTATTTTTAGGAAACTGTTTTGAATGAAGGTCATTTGAGAGTTCTAATGTTTAGGAGAGAGTTGGAGTTCATGGTACATAGATTCATAGGTTTATAGAATGGTTTATGTTGGAAGGGACCTTCAAGGTTACCTAGTTCCAACCCCCCTGTCATCAGCAGGGACACCCCCCACTAGACCAGGGTGCTCAAAGTCCCAGCCAATCTGGCCTTGAACCCTTCCAGGGAGGGGGCAGCCACAACCTCTCTGGGCAACCTGTTCCAGCATCTCAGCACCCTCATTGTGAGCTTTCTCCAGCTGAAAACCATTCCCCCTGATTCTACCACTTGCAGACCTTGGAAACAGCCCCTCCCCAGCTTTCCTGTAGCCTCCTTCAGGTACTGGAAGGCTGCTCTAAGAGTCTCCTCTTCTTCCGGCTGAACAGCCCCAACTCTCTCAGCCTGTCCTTGTAGGAATTACTCAGACCAAAGACAGATTATTGACACCTCATGGGGGAAAAAGTCAACTGCTAGCAGCTCTGCTTATGCATGGTTATATCCAACCATGAAAGGCAGCAAGAAGCTCTAAAAGATGGCCAAAATCCATGGGTGGTGACAGATTCTTTACTACCATCCCTGCTCTAACCAGTATGCCTCAATGCCAGCACTTTCTGCAACCTTTGATACAATATGAGAAAGTCCAGTAGAAGTGTGGAGTGAGCATTTAAAAATACTAAGGTAGTGGTATTAGCCCTATAATTTCTAAGATGATTTTTACACTCCTTGAATTTCACTGCCAGAGGTATCTACTGAATTTCAGGCCAGGAGGCAGCACCTTAATCAGACTTAATTTCATCTCCTGTTGGGGACACTTGCAGTTATGGTCATACCCCGAGGTGCTAAACTGCAAAGATCTGAAGAGTGTTTTTAAAAAGTACTTACCTCTTGCAATGGCACTACAGGACTGGATGATTGTTAACTGCTGTAATGCGGTGTCGCTTCACTCAAAGAATGACTCCTGTGAAATCCCTGCATGTCCACTACTTGAGGATCCACTCCTTAATCAGATAAATTAAGAAAAGGTGCTGTGTCCCAAATAATAGGATATTTGTTTCCTGAGAGAAGCTAAAGTGAAAACAGATGGTTCTCACTTTTGTTAAGCAGATTACAAGTGCGTCTTAATTAAACCACATCTTCCCGAATCTTTATTTTGAACATTTACAGATAACATTCAGCTTTTCAAGTAATTTTCAGGAGAGTATGGCAAATGTTTAAAAGCAGGGAAAAAACCAAGGCTGTGCCACATTTCCAGTCATTAAAGCTCAGCCGAGGCTACTGAAATAACAATAGAAACGTGAGTGCTCTGATTTAAGGGCTGGGTTTTTCTCCTCTGATTCTCTCATTCATGTATCAGCCTACATTCAAATTAAATGTGAACACAGAAACTGCATGTCAGCAAGAACCTGCTGTGGTTTCCTTGAGGACAGCTTTTGCTGTTAAGTCTTGTACTGTAAGAGGCTAGTATTTAAAGTGCTGATCTCATTTAATGTGTATTATTTCTAATCAGTTAGATGCCACGAACCTCTGCTGGGGTTCTTGTCAAGAGATGGCTAACAGCTTTGCCTGGCTTTGTCCAGGACAGTCCGGGAGCTTTGTGTGCTCAGTTCAGATCAGGCTTAGTGAATATAAGAAATGAAAGAGTAGCTCAGCCAAGGCTGCCAATTGTGTAAACTCCAGGGTCATGTTTCTTGTAGTCTGTTTGCTTTAGAAAACAAAACATGCAGACTTGTTAGATGCTTTCTGGGTTTCTTATAACTGTTCCTTTTCCATGCAGGAAATACATGTGTATAGTTTTGTGTAGTCTCTGGAAAGCCGCTTCTTAAAAGTGCCAAACAGATGAAGTTTTCAGTTTCCTGAACAAGAGAATGGTCCTTGTAATTAGGACATCAACAGGTTTGCCAAGTATTTGCTGTGGTTATGGTTTCTCATAGGTTAAGTTGCGCTGTTAAGCTCTGAAAGCTTCTTCAGCATATTAAGACACCATACTACTACCATTTAGAGCTGCTTTTATTGTTGATATTGCAAACATCCAGAGTATGTAATGACTGGAACAGTAACTAGCCAATTCTTCTCCCACTGCTGCAAATCCTCTGCTCAAACATAACCATTTGCTGGCAGAAAATACTTGTCAAGTTTTCAGCTACAGTTTCTGAATTTCAGGCATCTGTTTATTTCATATTCCAGATTCTACTGTGGTTTCCTGCTGCTTAGTGAAGTTACCAGCTATGTCCTTCACTTTGTCTCAGTGCAGGATGCATTCTTAAATACATGGCCCTGAGCACTAAAATATCTTATACCTCCTTCTGTCCTCCCTGGCTTCTTTACGATGCAGCCCTGTGAAGTTTACTCACAACTATGCTTTTCTGCTTACTTGTGACAGCTTCAATTCTCACAAAAAAATAGAGAATCTCCTTTCATGACAATGTGAGTATAGATCTTTAGATACTCTCCAACTTGTTTCAGGCTGAGAAAGCACCTGAGAAAGCAAACATCTGTCCATGACGGATGAATAGTGTGGTGGCGTTTATAAGGAATTTATATGTTGACTTAAAAGACCCTGTGTAGTTATCAGATAGGATGCCTTAATGTCCATTACAGGGGATGCAAACAGCCATAAGCACCTTGCAGATTCTATTGAGGTGTATTCTTTAGATTATGTATGTATTAATAGTACATTAAATATTTTTGTGACTTTGGGTAAACATTAAGAATTGTAAAAATAAGGTATTTGAAGAGTGAAGCTCATACTTCATTGTTCTCTGTATCTTAATCCATGTAACTCCCCATCGTAATGTTGACTAACACTCTAACATACTGCATTGCTCTGCCTGTTCAGTTCCTCTTCAGTGAAAGTTCTCAGCTCTGGAGATCTTGAGGATAACAGTGTTTTGATTAACATAAAAGGCAACTAAACCTTTATATGAAGAGTTTAGAAGTCATGTTTTAGCTACATTTGTCCTTCGGGAAAAAGTGAGGTAAAGAAGAGAACAATGCAACAGCCTTTCCTTGACTTGTTGTGGGTACATAGCCACACAGCTTTTTGTTGTCAGTGATTTACTCAGAAATCACTCCAATACTTTAGACCGTAGCACAGCATTAGCTAGATCAGCCTTTCTCTGTTCTCCCTTCTAACTGCATTAACCTGTTGTCCTTGAATTTCTCCTTGGAGTTGTGAACAAAGAGCTCCAGCTTGTGTGGAAGTGGGAAGTGTGGTTATTGATTTAGCCATGAATAAATGAATGTGTGCTCGAACATGCGAATGGATGTTGTTAGTTCTGTGTGTTGTAGATAACCTTCTTCATTTATGTATACATACATAAATAACAAAAGTCAGGCATACATGTACATTGCTTGTGATCCTTTAGAACCCTCTGAGATTACCTGTGTTTCTGTACTGGAATGCATTTTAGAGTCTGAGCACACTGAGGAAAAGGAGAAAAAGGACTTTCACACATGAGTGAAAACCAAACATATGTGGGAAGAGACACTTCTGAGGATGTTTTGCCCTGAGAAAAATCAGAATGCGTTTGCATACCACATCCCAGGGAGTCTGTGGGTTGTGTGAGGTAGAGCCAGACTCTGAAGCCCCTTCAGCAGCGAGATCATAAATACAACATTTTTTGAAGTGGTCTGTTTGTTTCAGTTTAGGTGAAAGATTTGATTTATAGTTGTTTCTTTACATAGTGAAGTGATATTTATCTACTTGCTGTTGTTTTTACTTGTTCTGGTACACCTTAATTTCACAAAAATCTGTGCTTTCTAGAGGCTTCTCTCCACACTACTCCTTTTTGTACTAGCTATATACTTCGTGTTCTGTAGAGTGTAGAAACCTATACTACTGTGTTATTAATGCAACACAATGGAAATCATGCTAATGTAAGGACAGCTGATTTTGATACTAAAAAGAAATATGTTTATCTGTTGAGAGGCAAGCTAGCATCACTGTGTTTATATGCTTAATTAATTTGGCAAACACAGCCCTCTGAGAGCAAAAATAAATGAGTACAGGAGTTATGTGTAGACTAGACTCAAGGTTAAAAGAATGAATGACATCTTAGTAGAGGCACAGTTTCCTGATATTAGCTGACTATTAAACACACCAAATGCCCAGTAGCCGAAAGTCACGAATTGTTTGAAGAGGAGAAATATCATTACACAAACTAATCCAAGTTTCTTTTCCAAACAGTCTAACAGTTAAAATGGAATTAATAGCTATTCTAACAGCTGGGAGTTTTCCTCACTTTAGATGGTAAATTTTGAAACCTAAAGAAAAGCCTTGGAGAGCAGTGTAGGAGAAAGGGACCAGGGATCCTTAAGGACAGCAGGGTAACTGTGAGCCAACAATGTGGTATTGTGGCCAAGAGGGCCAACAGCATTCTGGGGTGGATCAGAATGGGGGTGGTTAGGAGATAGAGAGAGGTTCTTCTCCCCCTCTACTCAGCACTGGTGAGACTGCATCTGGAGTACCGTGTCCAGTTCTGGGCCCCCCAGTTCCAGGACACAGANCTGGTTCATGTCCAGAAATATGTGAGGGATGGGTGTCAGGAGGATGGAGCCAGGCTCTTCTCAAGGTCATCTGGGGATAGGACAAGGGGCACTGTGTGCAAGCTGGAACAGAGGAGGTTCTGTATAAATATCAGCAGGAACTTCTTCCCAGAGAGGGTAACGGAGCATTGGAACAGGCTGCCCAGGGGGGTTGTAGAGTCTCTTTTTCTGGAGATGTTCAAGACCAGTCTGGCTGTGTTCCTGTGCAACTTGGTGTAGGTGATCCTGCTGTGACAGGGGGATTGGACTGGATGATCTTTCGAGGTCCCTTTGATCCCTAATGATTCTATGAAAAGGAGAGTCCAACGAATTTCCTCATTTTGCCTGAGTAAAACAGTGCCACTAAAATAGTGACAAATTTTTGTTAACTTCTTCATGTCAAAGAATTTTGTTGCTGAGACGTGGCCACTCTAGAGTCAGGGAGGTGTAGAAAACCATAGAGATTACACCAGAAATGCACAGCGTTACTGATCAGTACTATTCAATGTTAGAGAACAGTTATCCAAGCAAACCTGTAACTGATCTGTGCTTCTATAATCCACCAATGGAGGATAAATGCATTGCCATCATAGTTGGAGAGGACTAGCAGAGCGGATTTGGCAACTGAGGAGTCAGGGAGTACAAATGTATTGTTGCCTTGTCCATTCTTCTCAGGAAAGTAAATTCAGCTTCACTTCCCTGATTAAATTTCCAACAAATGAAGGAAATAATTAAAGGAATATAATGAAATCTGAAACTGTCGTAATCCCTTTGGAAATGAAAGTTGCAAATTGTAATAATCCAAAACCTTGATTGCAACCCCTCTCCCATTCTGTTTGCCTCTTGATTTGTTTGACTTTCTGGGAAATATTTGCTCTGCATGGAATGAGGAGAGATCACTATAAAACTTGATTTTCAAGTGTCTTCATATTCAGAAATGAGGATAGTTAATCATAGAATCATATAGTATTTGAGGTTGAAATGAACCTTTAAATGTCATCTAGTCCAACTCCCCTGCATCTTCAAGTAGATCAGGTTGCCCATAGCTCCATCCACCCTGACCTTTAATATTTCCTGGAATGGGGCATCTGCTACCTTTCTGGGCAATCTGTTCCACTGTTTCACTATCCTCAGTGATATCCTCATTTCTTCCTTAAATCTAGTCTACATCTTCCCTGTGTTTAGTTTAAAACCGTTACCACTTGTCCTGTTGAAACAGACCTTGTTAAAAGTCTGTCCCCATCTTTCATATAATGAGTACTTTAAGTACTGAAGGGCTGTAATCAGGTCTTCCTGGAGCCTTCTTTTCACCAGGCTGAACAATCCCAGCTCTTGCAACCTTTTTATTGTAGCAGAGCTGTTCACTCATAGAACCACAGAATCATAGAATCATTAGGGACCTGAAATCCCTCTGATAATTTTTGTAGCCATTGCCACAACAAGTTCATAGAAACATTAGAGTTCAAAGGAACCTTGAAAGATCATCTAGTCCAATCCCCCTGCCACAGCAGGATCACCCAGACCAAATCGCAGGAACAGATCCATGTTTTCCTTGTGTTGAGGACCCCAGACCTGGACACAGTACTCCAGATGAAGTCTTAGGTAGCCCCCTCCTTAGTAGATGAGGAGAATCTTAATCATAATCACTGTAACCTTCAATTTAATGTGTACAGTGTAATGAAGCAATAAGAATATAATTCCTTAAGAAGTGTATATGAATATCTATTTCAAAGGAGTCTTTTTCAAATTACAGTATTTTAAAAGAAGTCATATAATAAATTAACCAAAGGAAAACGTTGTCTTAGAACTGAATTTATGACTCCTCCTATTTCCCTTACATGGATAATAAACACAGCTCAAGGACTAAAAGGGTGATAATATTTATATACCATTTCTAAACAGATAACTGGTAAAACAAACAGATACATTAAAATGCCGGAGAGATTTTTTTTCCTTTTGAGGATTAACAGATTGATTTGTCTCGTTCATTTTCATTTTCTTATTAAGGGTACTGCACAGATATTGGTAATCTCTTACTAATTTTGTGGCTGAAGCTAGGGGCAACTGAAAGCAGCCATCAGCTCAGTGCTCTATATTAACTGTATTTTGCAGGCTAGAGCAGCCTCCTCTTATACTTTTAAGACTTGTAAATATTAATCTTTATTTGCAACTTTTTCCTTATTCTACTACAGGCATGTTTCTTCTCTAAAGGGAGACCCACACAAATATTCTTAGGAGATTCTGGATTATTTGTTATTAAAGATTTTAGATTCAGATTTCAGTTTTGGAGGCACTAAAGATTTGTTCATTTGCCATCTACTACTGAAATAATACAGTGTCAGTTCTAAAGCATCCCCTAAATTTATGTTGTATTAGAAAAATTTGATAATTTGACTCATCCACTTACAAGCAACATTATTTTCTTGCTGTATGATGTTGTACAGGAATTAGATTTCAATGCAAAATTTATTTCATTGGCAATCTGGGGCATCCTCAGCAGTGCTAAGTAAGGTGGGTTTGTTCCTCTCACTGGATTTCTGCCTTGCAGTGTGCACGGCCTTCTTTTAACCTTCATTCAACTTATTATGTTAAAATGCAGTATTTAAGGGTATCTGTGAAATGCCTGCTTTGTAATACACTGTACACTACTTACACACACTGTCAGTAGCAACTCCATTTAATTCAGGTTTTATCTGGGAATCATTATGCCTACAGATAATTATCTAATATGCTTTCCAGGCTGTGTAACAGATACAGTCATCACAGCATCTCATCCTTGTTCAGTGTCAGGTGAATTACATTTCTTTCTGCAGCAGTTACCACTAAAAAACCTTGAAGTGAAGCTGTCATTATTTGCTGATTGCTTTTGCTGTAACAAAACAGACTCTTAACGTTTTATTTATGCTTTGTTGTCCACATACTACAAATTAAATGAAGTGATACCTTTGCCATAATGAACCTTCTTGTTTTAAAGGCAGTTAAAACAACTATGCTTTGAAATATCTTTGGAGATCACCAGGCTAATCAGAGAAGGGTTAGTGAAAATACAGACTGGGTTTGATACTTCCTGATGTAATATTCATAAACATAAAATTAATTTGAATTTAGTATCTCTTAATATTTCGGAAGGTGACATCTGTCAAATGACCTTGTTGGAGCATTCCTACCTGTCCTTCCTCTTAAGACCACGAATGCCTCCACTCTTAGAAGGTTGAACACTTCACAAACATGACCCACAGAAGATAAACCCCTTGACTGCAACACAAGTGCAGATGCAGCAAGTTTCACAGACTTGAAGAAGTCTTTCACCATCAATCTGACCTTGCCCCCTATACCCTCCAAACTATATAAACCACATTTTGTAACTGGATCACTTAGCGGCACATAGAAATTTTCCTCCCTAGCAGATGGGAAATAAGTTAGGTTAGCATTCTTATTCAGAGCCCACACACTTGCCTTCCTGTGGGCTAAAGATCACTCCTTGCAGCTTACCAAGAATATTAAGAGGTCTTTGTACTGTAAATCCTTTCAGCTGCTTCACAAATATTACTTTAGATAAGAATTTAGTTACTACAGCTGTCTCCTGGGCAACATCAGTTAAAATCCTGCTTCTTCTAAGAGGGCCCCTGAGAGTGGGTTTCCTGTCGGAGCCTGTTGATTTCTGAGCTCAGACCTTTTCTCGTCAGCTAATGGGTACAAATTGAGGAAATGGGCAGCATGTTAGAGCAGTGTGAATAAAGGAAGTTTTGCTAAATGAGGTGGGTGGTGGAACCATCTGGACATTTGAAAACTTGCCTATTTCTCAGCTAGATAATTATCTAATTTCACTATTATTAGGCATGCAAAGTCCAAATGGCAACGTTTTTTGCCTGTGACTTAAAATACAACATTGAAATGCCTGGGGTTTTCACATGTTAAACCTGTTCTTCTTTTCCTCTGCTGTGTTATTTTGTAGTTGTACTTTTTATTAAAGGTTCTTGTGCTTTTATTTCATAATAGCTACATGCAAGGTATGACCTTTCCCCTTTCCTCTGATAACGTTTTAAAAAGAATTTTACACCCCCTTACTAATTAACAGAAGATTTGAAAGCTTTCTAGAGAATATGCATTAATTCTTGTTCACTGTTTTGAATTCTAAGTAACTCAAAAATGATTGTGAAATGCTTTAATATGGCATCCAGTCTCTAAACTCCACCACAAAATCAGGGGTAGTGGCAGTAAAGAGCAATGAAACACATCTTCTAGGTCTGTTGGTCCATCACACAGAGCAGCCTGAAAGACTGGTCTTTGTTTCTATTTCTATGTGCATTCATAGGAAGACAAATTTTACAACTGAATGGTAAGTTGTAGGGGTTTTACTGGCTTGACAGCAGTTATATTTCATCTGAGAAGCTTTGTAACATTGAGAGAGAAGGCCAGATTTAAAAATATGTTATAGATATACTTTAAAATCTTTAAAATCCTTGCAAAATTTCTGGGAAACATGATGGTTACTGTTGTTCAGTTATTCATGGAACTTTACTAGAAGGTTAATGCAGTGAAAAATGGATTTTCTTTCAAAATGCATTTGTGTCAAATTCTATTTTAGATTTTTTAATAGAGGCTTAAAAAGTCCAACTTGAGAAACTAAAATACCCACGTATTTTGTTTGTTTGTGATAGTCCTGGTAATGTATCAAGTATTGTTAATTTATCTGTAAGAATGGTGAGAATATCAACAAATATTAGAAAATATAAATACTATTATTAATAATAGCAATAGTAATGGTATGGTTTAATCCCACCAAGCAACTAAACACCATGCTGATGTTCATTTCCCCACATAGAATGGGGAGAGAACTGGAAGGGTAGAAGTGGAAAACTTGTGGGTTGAGATCAGAAGTGTTTCATAGGTAAAGCAAAGGCTGCACATGCAAGCAAAGCAAACCAAGGAATTCATTCACTCCTTCCCATCAGCAGTCAGGTGTTTGGATAACTCCTGGAAAGCAGGGCTCCAACACATATGGGGGTTATTTGAGAAAACAAATGCTATAGCTCCAAACAGTCCTCCCATGTCCTTCCTCTTCTGCCGATTAATATGCTGCATATGACTGCATGTGGTCTGGAATATCCCTTTAGTCACTTGTGATCATCTTCCCCTGCTGTGTCCCCTTCCAACTTCTTGTGTGCCCCTAACCTGGTTGCTGGTGGTCTGGTGTGAGGAGCAGAAAAGGTGCTGACTCTGTTATAACATCCCTGTATTATCAACACTGTTTACAGCACAAATAGAAATCATGGTACTCCATTAGCTACTGTGAAGAAAATTAGCTGTCCTCACCAAAACCAGCACAAATGGTAAAAATGAGACAGCAAAAGAACTACTCCCAACTGAGACATAAAAAAAAGACACGTCCATTGAATGGAATGTGAAGAAGTGTTCAAGAAAATAACACATTGTTATTCCGACTCATTCTTTCTAATGAATAGTGGAAGAAAACAAGAGGGATTTGTGTTCCTTCACCAAAAGAACTCCCAGATGTGATAAATCATGCAGGATTAAGCGGGAATTTTAGGCTTTTTATATCCTCTCTACAGTGAAACTAAATCAACAGAACTATTTGTGAATGAATGCCGTTTTTCTTACCTGTCTGTGATGATACAGCCTCTGATATTACCAAGCTGAACTTCTGCACCCACCAGCTTCCCAGAGCAGCTTGAACACTTGCCAAAAAGGGGGAAAGTCCAGTTCAGTGTCTCTCCCTTACCTCCAACTCACTCTAAATTCCCAAATCTCTCTTATTTCCCTCCTATTTCCTATATTGCTCCCTGTGTTGATTGAATATCACATGTTCTTCTAATGTACAATGGCCCGTTTTAGAACAGTAGAACTGCTGCAACAAATTCAGATTGGTTGGGTGTCAGGAGGATGGAGCCAGGCTCTTTTCAAGGTCATCTGGTGATAGGACAAGGGGCAGTGGGTGCCAGCTGGAACAGAGGAGGTTTCATAGAAATATCACAAGGAACTTCTTCATAGTAATGGTAACTGGAACAGGCTGCCCGGGGGGCTTTGGAGTCTCCTTCTCTGAAGATGTTTAAGACCCGCCTGGCTATGTTCCTGTGTGACTTGGTCTAGGTGATCCTTCTGTGGCAGAGAGATTGGACTAGATGACTCTTTGGAGGTCCCTTCTGATCCCTAATGATTCTATGATTCTACGGTTTGTCTTTCAGTGGACTGTCCAAACTGGCATAGGGTCAGTCAGGTTTATACATGAGTTCGTGCCTTACAGGTGAAACAAATGCCAGTAGACAGAGGAACAATTTTTCTAGATTTTTCAGATTGATTCATTTCAGCATATTCCAAAAACAAGGAATACACTGATGCAGTATTTGCAACTACAGTACAGAGTGTAAATAGGATCTAGTGCCCATCTAGCATCCATCTCACAGCCACAGGTATTGTCATAACTATATCCTGTACAAAGCATGAACTACCAGGAAAACTAAAAGGAGTTTTAATGCTATCAAAGTTAATATTAAACTGAATTGTTTACACAGACAGTACTAGTAATTCTGAGGAATGAGTTTTATGACCAAGTGAGCCAGTCCTGCTGTGTGCTTGTGCTTGTGTGCTCTGGGAGATCCAAGTTTTCATAGATTCATAGATGCATAGCATGGTTCAGGCTGGAAGAGACCTTAAAGATCATCTAGTTGCAACCCCCTTGCCATCAGCAGGGACATCCCCACTAGACCAGGGTGCTCAAGGCCCCAGCCAGTCTGGCCTTGACCACTTCCAGGGAGGGGACAGCCACAACCTCCCTGAGCAACCTGGTCCAGTGTCTCAGCACCCTCATTGTGAAGAACTCCCTCCTGACTTCCAGTCTAAACCTCTCTTCTTCCAGCTTGAAACAATTCTCCCTGCTCCTACCATTCCAAGCCTTTAGAAACAGCCCCTCCCCAGTTTTCTATAGCCCCCTTCAGGTACTGGAAGGCCACTAGAAGATCTCCCCAGTCTCCTCCTCTCCAGGCTGAACAGCCCCAACTCTCTCAGCCTGTCCTGTAGGAGAGTTGCTCCAGCCCTCGACTCATCCTTGTAGCCCTCCTCAGGACACGTTCCAACAGTTCAATACATCAGTATTTGCATGACCACCATGTCAATGGGATTACTACATGATACAGAGTTTGATAGCACAGCCAATGTAATCTTTTTGTCTTCCTTAGAGTCACTTGTGTGTGACTGTCAGGTCTTATTCAATCATCAGAAAGGGAAAGCTTGGTTTTGTTTTTTTCCATTTTTCATTTAGCTTCCTACACCTTGATGGTGCTCGTTATAAATGTGGGGTTTCTGTTCTCTGCTGTGCTAGTTCAGAATCAAACTGTGGTTGAAAAGAGAGCTGTATGCAAGATTATTTTTGTAACGAAGTTCCCAACAAGCCCAAGTGAATCAAGCAGAAGAGGAAGGAAAGGTTGAGAGTGATAGGTGTAAATAGCAAACTGTAAAAAAAGCAATGATGTCGGGGATATTGATAGCCCAGTGGACTGTGACAGGTGTAGTTAGGCTCAGCCTCTGTGGGAGCTCTATGGATACAGCTGAATGCTCTGGCAAAATGCTGGGAGAACGAGCTGTAAAATGAGATTTGCAGAATCTCGAGACAAAGCTTTTTGATTTTCTGTGAACTGCAACTGCTGGATGAGTCAAGACAGGTTAAACATAGAAGATAAGTTTAAGATGCAGCAGATGTAGATACATGTCTTATTTGTGTGCAAGCTCTGAGTTCCGGCTGAGCTTGTGGAAATTTAAGATAGAAACCTGTACGTGTTAAATACATATCTGTAAATTCATATCATTCGTATTTGCCTGTGTACAACAGCATGAAATTGTGTAGTTCCCAATATTTGATGTATCTGATCTCAATTTTGAACTGATTTTAGTTCAATACACATACTATCAGAAACACTTATGACAAATTAATTGATTCTAATCCCCCCAGTGTCCACCTGGATCCACTTTTTTGCTTCCTGTCTTTATCTGCCTGTGTCCACAAGCAGTCACAGTTCTCAGTTTTAAGAGAAAAAGCTACGTGAACTGTTCAGTAAAACAAGATAACATGAATAGAACCACAGAGAGGCCAGAGTTTTGGATACTGTCTCTCTGCCGCTACTTCTTGACAAACTTTTCCCCCCACCATTTCTCAATTATTTTTGCTAAAAGTATTTTTGTTCTGAAATCAGAGATAGAATGTTGTTCCCTATTATATGCTACGTACAGTGATCATGGATTGCGACAGCAGCAGGTATATTTTAAGTAATTAACTGTTGACAGTATTGTTTTTATAACAAAAACAGAACAGTGCGTATAATATCAATATATTACCATCTGAGCACATTTAAGAGGTGACTCATTAAAAGTCCATATTGCTCCTAGGCAAATGTATGTTTAGGTGAAAGAAAATGTCCGTGAGGACAGGAGTATAAGGGAAGATTTGTAGGGGTGCGAATTAGCAAGGTCAGTATTTGAATTATACTTGATTTTATTTATTATTGCATTTTATTCATTTGAGTAATTAATTCTTTTTGTTCAATGGAAAACATTTTAACATCTCAAATGTCATTTTCAAATAAGAAATAATAGGAAAAGATGCTAACATTTTAGCCTAAAAGTACCTCATTAAAACACCAAGATGTTGCTCCAGAAGGGAGCTGGGCTTTCTCAGCTAAGCAGTTTTAAAGCTACAAAATTGAGATCTGGGATATTTAGATAGAAAGGCTGAGAGAGCTGGAGTAGTTCAGCACTGGGATTTTCCTGAGCATCACCCCCTTTGGCTTCACAAATAGATCCTAGAGTTCTCTCTTCACTGGGCAGAGATTAATCTTCAAGAAGCAGAAATGCTGCGTGTGTCTTCCCTTTATTTTTAAGGTTTTTGTGATTAAGATACTCGCTGATGGTTTTGGATTCTCAAGTTCACTGATTAGGGTACTCAGACACATCTTCAAGAGCCTCTTAATCACCCAGCTGACCTGGAGAGAAGAGGCAGGTCAAGTTGTTTCTTTCTCTTCTTTTTTTCCCTCAGAAAATAATTGAGGATTCTCTAAGAAAGAGTAAGGAGAAGGAAGCACGTTTCTTTGTAGGACTGCTTGGAGCACTCCTCTGGTGTTCCAGAGAATTAACTACTGGTTTCCATATTTTTTATGTTCATTTTTTGTCAATGTGTACAAAATGAGTGAAAAGCAAATGAAATACTATATGAAGTGCTATCACAGTGCAGAGACATTGTGAGGTATATTCAAAGACTACTTAAGACAAATACTATCACTTGTGTTTTATCTCGTTAAAAGACACTTAAAAGTTTGTTGAAAGAATAGTTTAGGCTAAACAATTGTTAATGAAAACTGGTCTAAAATTGGCCAAAATAGTTTAAGCTTACTAGACAATTCAGATGTAGTTCTTTCAGATGGGATTAAGATTAAACAACAAGTCCTGCAATTAAGCAGAAAGTAATAAAAGAGGAGGACTCTCCTGGTGTCCATTAAAGTCTGCATGTAAATATAGTAGAAAGTTACACATGTGCTATAATTCAGGGACACCCTTGGAATTGTATGAAGGAGTAAGTTGTAGAAATTGTCAATTCCAAACAGCCATAGTTTATGTTCAAAGTAAAAAAAGAAGTCTATTTTATTGGGAAAAATGAGAACTTTAGTGCTGAGTCCAATAAAACTTCAGTGTCATTTCAGCTCACGGTGCCTTTTGGTCTCCACATAATAATACTTTTCCTAGAAGTTCCATTAACAGACATAATAAAATCATTGAGTAGTTGACAGAATCTGGATGAACACTAAGTACAGCTGACTTGTAAGATCTGAAGGAGCAACATTTTTAGAGCTGTTATGTGAATGTTGACTCAGGGCTAGACTTTTACCTAGGCAAAGCCATCTTCAGGGAACAAAGTGTTAAGTTTGCTATCACAGAAACAGATTGAGGGTGAGGAGGAGGGGAGAGAAAGAGAAAACAAGAGGACACTGTGGAAGATGTAGGTCCCACTGCCATCAGCTGGTATTGCATGTTGTGATAGTAATGCATCTCTTGGGTGTAGTGGTGTTATTCACATACTCCAGCTGACGAATTAGGATAAGGAATTTGATGAGTATCGAGTCTAGAATCCTCTTGGTTTGGAAAAGAACATCTGCAGTGGCATACAACAAGAAATACTAATGGATTACCTTGTTGTCATTAAAGAATCTGGAAAAAAAATGTCAAGAAAAGAAATTAAAAGGATATGATTCCTGTAGTTACAGCTGCATCAACAGGCTCAGTAGAGCCAGGACTCTGGATTGAGCACTGTCACACAGTCATCCTCAGAAACCCTGCTCAGAGTTTGATGACAGAGCTTTTGGCTGCACTAACACATTTCAAGAAATGCTTTTTCAAAGTTACCATAATCAGGACCTATTCCCAGTGAGTAGCCTAGACAAGATGGCCTATTTTGGGGTACGAAATGGTTTAGCTACAAGGACATGAGCTCTGCTTGCCACTTACTCCCAGGAGTAGAGTCCTTGCCCTTTTCATTTAGCAGAACAGTTGTTGTTTGTTGCAGGGATTTCACATTCCTGCAGTTCAGCAATGGCAGGAATAAAAAACACTGCAGGGTTTCTGTATTTGCCTTATGTCTTACTTTGTTACCTCCAGTTCCATGGATTTTTTGCTTTTGTTTAATATCACGGTGACAGAAGTGCATATCAAAAGAATCTTGTTTACAACGCCACTGTGCTTCTGTTATTGAACTAGCGATAATAATGTTTTCCTGGCTCTTTCTGCTAACTGTGTTATTCTCTGTAGAATTGTTCTTCTAAATCTAAGGAGTATTACTACTGAAAGTGAACAGACTCATTTCAGTGATGCTGCAAACTGTGTGTTAAAGATTTTTAAATGTGGAACGTAAGCACAAGATTCAGACACATTTTATTAAGCTTGCCAATAAACCAAAAAGCATTACATTGTGACGTCTAAAAGCATGCATTCAGGCAAAGCTCATCTTTTTCCTCGACGTAGGGGGTTCTGTGTCCTTAAGCACTTTGTATTTTCTTTTTCCATTCATCTGTAACCTGTGCTTTTATGCCTGTGGGAATTGGAAAAGCAAGTTTTGATTCCTCTATTGATAGCTTTCAACAGGGAGTTGGTAGGTCATATTCCATTCTCCGCTGCCTCTTTCCTCACCTTGGTCTTCACTGTCTCTGCTCTCTTTTGTTTTTGGATGGTTCCTGTGGCTGCACAGCTGGGTGACAGTGCCTCACACAGATTTAACCCGTTTGTGTTGTAAGTAAGCACTGCTTGATAAACCTGCTGCTGCTCTGCTTCCCAGAATTTACTGTGTGTGTCATAAACCTACAGGCATTGCGACAATAGGATCACTGAATAATCGATTACAGTGCTCTGAATCCTACAAACACGATCTGTAGTACTACTTTTGATGCTTTAGGATTTGACAATATAAGAATAATACTTTAATATTTATTTGTAAAATCTTTTTTGAGGCTTTAATTTATATTTTATCTAAAATATAGGCTACAGCATGGGTTGTCACATTGTAGATATGACTCTTGTCTTACTTCTGCAATTTGTTTGTCAGATTGCAGTGAGACCTACTCAGTAACGTGCACTGTAGTTAGCATCACTTCTAACCTTATGCATCATGTGGGCAGGACAATCAATGTGCAGTTAGTGTTCCAGGCAAGTAAGTGTAAAGGAAACCCAGAAAGGCAGCAATTTAAATATTTATAATACATCAGGTAACTAAGAGTGGCAAGGGTCATTGGAAGGACAGACAGAATATTAACCGACTAAAAAGACAAGGGAACATCATTTGAGGAAATGAAATTGGCAAAGAAATTATAGGCATAAATTAAAAATTTTGCAATTTTTGTGGGCATCCTGATTAGTTCTGGTGTAACAGAGATGACAAAACCCTTTCTGTGCTCCTCTTTTCCATATGATTTAATACTGTAAGGATTCATAGATTCATAGAACGGTTCAGATTGGAAGGGACCTTAAAGATCATCCAGTTCAAACCCCCCTGCCATGAGCAGGGACACCCCCCACTAGACCAGGGTGCTCAAGGCCCCAACCAATCTGGCCTTGAACACTTCCAGGAAACCTGGTCCAGTGTCTCAGCACCCTCATCCTGAACAACTTTCTCCTGACTTCCAGTTTAAACCTCCCCTCTACCAGCTGGAAACCATTAATTCTTAGAGTGTTGTTTTCTGTTTGTGGTGGATTTTTTACTATTCTTTATCTGAATCCTTCCAAAACCTCCTTTATAGGTGTTTCAATTGATCAGGTTCTTCTGACTTCTTTACTGTTAAACTAAAACACAAGTTTTGGAAGCTTCTTAAACTGTCTTGCAGTCAACACCATGCAAAGGATTTTTAATTCTCAACGTCTTGTCAGTGAGTTTGTTTTACACCTGGCTTCTCTGTCAGCCCCACTGCATCCTTGCCAGGTTTATGTGTGGTGTTGAGGCCACAATGAACACGTGTTACTTGATACAGAGTAGCTACAGAAGCCAGACAAGAGATGCAAGCAGATGACACCAGAAAACACCATGGTCAGAAATAAAGGAGGCAAAAGTATTTTTGGACAAGTGGCATGTGCAGATTTCTGAGGTAAACAAATCAGAGGAGTTTGGTAAACAAGAAAGGAGTTGGCAAGGTTCTAGAAACAAATCAGACAAAATTTAGACAAAAGACAGACACAGTGATTCTGAAATGTAAAATATTTCAGTATTCAAAAGCATGGGTTACTTTTCACAAAGTGTTTATTTTCCTAACTCTGAACACTGTATCAAGCCAGTTGGAGACATCACTGCTGTTGCAGCAGATCTTCTAATTGTCAGGTTCATGAGATACAGAATAAGCGAGTGGTGTCTCCTGAGGGCAGTGCTTGCACCCTAATAAAATTCTGTTGACAGTGATGACAGAGACACACTCAGCTGTTAGACCCTGTTGGTTGGTATGAAATCAGTTATATTAATTGGTATTGTTGCTAATATTAGCAGTTGGTAGCTGCTAATCAAGACTTGTCTAACATCTAAGGATGGATTTTAAGAGAGAAAAACCTCTGGTTATTTTAATTTAAACGTTTTCATTATTCTTCTCAGTATCTTGATTTCTTCCTATGCATAATAGTGATGGTCTTATTGAGGAACTGTCAATTTCTGCCTTGTCATTTTGGGCTGTTGGGTCCAAATGATTCCCTGCGGGAATGCTACTATTCATAAACCTCACAATGGAAAGGCCTGTGCATACTTTGTGATTCTTCATCACCAAGACAGACTGTATCTGTCCAAGGCTTGCGTGGGGTTACTGCTCACAACATTGCACTTTCAAATTATAATTGCCTGCCTTTTTTCTGCCCTTTGCATTTTATTCCAAGTATGTCTATCAGCAAAGGTTGTGAAGGGCTCGTGAAACTACAGAATAGTGGATTGCAATGTCAAACAGCTGAAGGTGAGTGTGGCAGAACATGGGAAAAGAATGATGGGGAGGAGGGAAGATTGAACTCTAGCTGACATTGTTAGCTAATGGTAATCCAGAAGAGTGTATAGAAATCTGGGCTTGTGGAAACCTTCTCTAAAGACAATTTCAGCTTTCTGCTGAGTTTCTTTTGTTTTCAATGTATCTTGTCCTGTTTAGGCATCCAGCCTTGTAAGTCTTGTTATCCAGGGAAGATTTTTTGCTGGAGATTTATATTGGCAAATAGAAAAAAGACTTTTTTTTTTTGCCTAGGCATTGAGTGTAAAGCTGTTCTACACATCCAGCGAAGGAGATTGTCCTATTTTGACAGGGTAAAGAGCATTCTGGGCTCAATTCCCCAAGGTATTTCAGGGCAGAAAACATGCTCACACAGTATTTAGAAATTACGTGTGCAGCAAAGCCAGGGGAGGCAGTGTCATTTTCTTTACCCTAAAGCAGATTACAGAGACTGTACCCACGGTCACAATTGTTTCAGGCCTCATTAGCGTCACTGATTAGTGTGCATTATTATGTTTTATTTACAATCCTCTAGAAGTTATGCCTTAGAATTTTCTTCTCACTGCCTATTTTATACAAATGTAGTTCTGAGTTCATTTTATTGTTTGTATTGGGTTTTATTTCTGATTAGTAGTTCTTTGAAATGTGTTTAGGCACAGTTTTGTCATGAAAAGATACCTTTGAAAATTGCTTTAAGGCAGGTAGAAAGATAATTACTTATATGTAACCTGAGGCAACATATAAAAAGTAGCTGATATAAAGGGCAGTGGACCTTAGCAAACCTGAAAATATGCAGGTGACTTAAATAGCATGAGCCACACCAGCAGTTTTGCTGAAAGACTGGAAGACTGCCACAACCACACAGAGAGACACACCATTTCTCAGCTGGAGAAGGTCAGAGACAAATAAACTGTGAGCCTTGGGTTTAGGCACACACAGAAGACAATTGTCTCCTGAAAGAGATACTACAAAAGAGAGGACAATGTCAAATGTGTATCAGTACAACAGTATAATCCTAGCCCAGCCAACTGCTTTCTTCTTAAAGTTTGATGATAGTTCCACAGCATGCAGGGAAAATGTTGTCCAGTAATACCAAACAGTCAAATAAGAGGCTGGGCTAAGCAATACATTGAAAAGCATTCAGGATGCACACACAACTGTGTGTTGTTTTTGCATAGTGTGGAAAATTAAGAGCATCACTCCCTTGCTCGTCTTCTCTGTCCTCCTCCACATGCAGCCATATCCAAGGGTAGAATTATTTTGTGAATTCAGTTTGTTTCAGCTCTTAAAAAAATTGGGCAGCTAGGCTAAGGTAGATTTATAGGTTCCCCTCTAATCAGTGAAAAATTAAATAAGACACTCCAAAGTGCAATTAATCTCTCATAGTCAGCCCCAGTGCAAGAATCCAAAACACTGGACAGAGTAAATCCAAAAACAGCTGGGAAGCCTAAGGTTATGAAAAGAACTGGATATAAATGCAGCACAAAAACCCCGTGAGAAATAAAAATGGAATGGAAATAGTTTGGTGAGCAGATGCAATTCTTACTTCAAGCCAGTCTAAATCGAGATGACATCTTCCCCCTCTTTTCTTCACAAAACAGCTGTAAACTGGGCAAATGTTAGTGTGGTCAAGAGAGTTTAACACATAAGAAACATTGAATTAATGAATGAGATTAAAGGACTTGGAGAAAGGATTTTGGGAGCTGAAAACCAAGTACCTGTGGCTTAGAGAAAAGGAAGCTTACTGCTACTTGTACTATTAGCATTTCAGCATCTCTGAGCTCCCTGTAAAACAAGAAAGTCTTTATATGGCCATGAATAATAAAACAGGTTGAACTTGTTCTAGAATCTCTTTTTGTGTATGAAACATCAGCTGCAGTTCTGCTAAAGGCTCCAATAAATTCACAAAAGGATCTGAATTTTCTTATTAGCAATTTTTATTTATTACCAGTAGTAAATTTAACGCTTTGGAACTTGCAGTTTAGGAATTAATACTGAATCTAATTCTCCGTGGTGAAGAAGTAGTCCCTATTTAGTTCTGGTGAACAAGGCACTGTTATTCCAATTTGACCTGTTAATTATTTACACCAGAAGTAATGATTTAAGGAAAAAAAATCTCCTTTCTCATCTAGGTATCATCAAAACTGATACCAAATTTATGCCTGAAGAAATTCTTGACTGTAAAATTATGTGTTAGTGGTTGCTGGGTGCCTTTGTGCACCCTGTCTCAACCAACAAACTGTGTTTGTGTTTGCCTCTATTGCCTTAAGTCTCTGGGCCTACAGAGTGCTATTTGATACACTTGTGCAAGGCACAGGAAAGACCTGGCCACAGAAGGTCCAAAGTAGGGATGCTAATGTGGGGGATAGCTAGCAGTTGCCCTGACGTCTCTTATTTGACTGTGACCAGTTATGACTTGCTTATTATATATAACCATTAAGTTGATTGGTGCGCGCACATCATTGGGGAAGGATTTATACAAAATCTGTGCTCTGAGCAGCTGGGTATCTGGAAATCTGCTTCTAGATTAACACCTACATTTCCCTGTAAAAGTGAAAATTTTAGCTGTGGGTGAAAAGTGTTTCCTGAGAATAAAATCTTTCAGCATGAGGTACATTCATTCCAAGTCAGATACATCCTCAAAGTATCATCTTCTGAGTTCTATTACATGTTTAATGCTTTAAATTACTTTGTATTCTTGGACGTACTGACTGGGTAATTGCAAGGTATTGCACTGCTTCTGCAGCAGAGCATGATTTCTGTGATAACCATTGGAGCTATACGTGGCTAAATGAGGACCATAATGGTTATGTTTCTAACACTGTCTGTGGTTTAAGATGAATCTGGTTTAGTCTGTATACATTTTTTTTTGTTCTTGCAAACCAAGTGTGAGATTCAGTGTCAGAATATGCTGTCTGTAGGGAGTTTAAGTTCCCCATGTGGTCAATGGAGTGTAGAAAGTAATTCAGTCTTTCTATCTGAAGAAGACACTCAGTGGTTAGTTACTGAAATGTTTTCTATGTTTCATTAACTGCTGTAGGTTAGCCTCCAAGCTCTCTTATAGATGCCTACGGTAGGTGTTTAAACCCTGCAGTAAGTCCCACCCACAGTCTTTCTACTTACAACAATAACTTCACTGCGAGTAGGAAAATTGCAGTTTGTTTCTCTGGCATTTCATATTGCAATGGATGTAAACAAATAGCAGCAATAATTTGAGCTATTACTTTTATAGCTCTTTAATTTCATGTGCATTCTGGGGATTGTCAAACATTGAGGTTTTTTTAACAGCCTCTCTGCAGATGTATTATGCCATTTCAGATGGAGTTTGAAAGAATGGTAAAAACTCACCCAGTAAATACATTAAAAAGGTGGGCTATCGTGTGACCTGCTAGATAATCATGCACAGCCCTTCTGGACACTCATGCAGTTCAAGAATTGCTCTTAAAATACAGGAAAAAATTGGCGTTCTAAACAAAAAAATTAGTACTTGACAGTTCCTATGTAGTTTAGCATAATTAACTGAATGTGAACTGGCCTGTGCATGGATGGTTTTCTTCCTGATGATTGGCCATGACAGGATGTTGTCTCCAACTGGGAGATGGAAGGTAATTCAGTTTTCACAGAACTTTTATGTGATGCTGATCAAATTAGTATTTAAGATATGTGTTGTGTTTGTGTAGGGCATTATATGATCTCTGCTTTTATTTATGATTAAAATGTCTTACTGCCTCGTAGGTATGCACGGGCATGATAGATCCAGAGAGATAGTTATGATGAATTGTGGAAAGCATACTCTGCAGTTTTGAGATGTTAGTGTTATCTTCTGTATTTTCTTCAGTGCTTTGTGGAGTTAGCTGTCTTTAAGCTGTTAACAGAAACAATAAAAACATGTCCTCATGGAAAACCTGTGGTTCTGTGTAGATCAGTTTGGAATCATGCGTAAAGATGGACTTTATGAGACAGGATTCAATCCCAGGATTTTTCCTTCAGATGCAGTAGACAAATAACTGCTGTATGAAATGGAATAATTTTGTTTAACCGTAAGTCCTGAAATGCGTGACAGAATGTATAGGGAGGGAATAATTTTTAACATAATAGTTTCACCTCCAAAATGAATACTTGTTTCATTCTCTCCTCTGCTAAATATAGTTCTCAGCAGTTCATTAAGAACAATGAAGGACAATAAAGTTTTCTATTTTGTTTTATGTCCAAGGCACTTGTAGAGAAGTAAAGGCTTTTGAGAATAACAGTTATCTGTAATTTAATCACCAACATGTGTAGACAGAACCTTTCTACTGGTTTGGATTCTAATATTTAACTTGCTTCCATTTTATGTTTTGCATGCTTTCAGATGGGTTTTTTATTGAAACTGTTAGGCATTATTTATTTATTAGTACTTTTATATACAGATATTAAAGCTTCAATTAACAGTCTTTGGTGTATTGCACATCAAAACATTTACATGTTGCTAACATGACCTATAGCCCAGGAGATGTTTTAGTATGCACCCCAGGAGAGTTCCACTGAAAACTTAGCAGCCACACAGAAAAACCTTTCTTGTGCCTGTCTTAGCTTTGGAAGACTTTTAAGTCTTTTGAGACATTATTCAGAGCAGTCCTGCTTTTCTCTTGTTATGAAACTCCCATCAGTTTTCTAAAAAAGCAAGTTGAAATGTATTTGCAAATATTCTGTCATGAGAAGCAGAGTTAAACCACACTTTTAAAATTCTCTTCAGAAAGACTTGTCGTCTCCTTCATCTGATAGAACACAGGGCATATGTGCACCTTTGCCTTTCCTATTCGTGAGAGGTCTCCCAAGAACTAGTGGCAGAAGCAAATAATGTCTTGGTAAGGCTGTTGCAGTTGTTTTTCACTGATGGACTAGTTGAGCTGTACTGGTGAAATTTCAAGTGGGTCACAATGAAGAATGAAATCCATTCATTAAGTCATTGCACAAATCCTCTGATGAGATTAAAACAAGTTTCTCCTCTCTTTGATAACATTAATCAATAGGAAAATGTTTTAGAAGGCTGAATTGTTCAATTTATTTTTGACTTGGAGAACAGACCAGTGCAAGTCCTAACAGACAGAGGCTGGAGCAACTGGGTGGCAAATGTATCTTCAGATACAGATGCTGCATTGATAAGGTGGTAGACTTCAAGGAAAGGTCTAGAGTTACTATAAAGCTGGAAATCACAGAATCATTTATATTAGTAAAGATCTTTAAGATCATTGAGTCCAATCATTAAATACCAAGATCTAAACTGGCTTCATTGTGCTTCAAACCAGAGATGTACAATTCCTTGTCCATACCCTTAAGTCTGTTCATGGCACTATTCTGTAGTACCCAATTACTGATCAGACACTTATTCACTACAGCTGAGAGTATTTTCTTTATGACTGATTCTCAGAAAGCAGAGTATGTCCTTTTACATTTGATTTTATTTCCTAGAATTTCAAAATGTTCCTCTCCTTCTGATAGAGGAAGGGACACCACCATTTTAAGGTGTCTCAAGTTGATCGTGCAAAGCGAATGACTCACTTGATACCAAATCTTTAAAAGTGATTCATGGTTTTATTTATAATGAGTAAGTAGGAGGCTATGAGAACTCCTCAAGTCCCCTTAGGCCTTAGGAAACCCACAGTGAAAACAATTATTAGTTTTCTAATCTGAGCAAATACTAGCACCGTCCATTTTCCCCCATTACCTCTGTAAATGTTCAGTCTTACTTCATGTTTTGTTAACGTGGAGAAAAAAAGCAGGAATGATGGGAAACTATCAAGTAGTAAAAGTGGGAAAAGAAACATTTTGCAATCACTTGGCACCCCTTTTTCAGACTGTCTTGGAAACAGATTCAGCTCTGATGAAGAGCTGAATTCCAAGCCATCTGTGAATCCTCAAACCTGCACACCCACCATGGAAAATGGATATAATTTGTTTCTATAGCTACTTACGGGATCTGCCAAACTTTTTTTTCTCTTTAGATTTTTTTTCTCTATCTACATCCGTCTTTTCATCCTTATTTTCTCTGAATTTTTGACCAGTAAGAAAAGGAAAGAAGCACCATCTGTTCTTAAAAAGCTCTAAGTTTGGCTTCTTCTGCTATTAATCAGCAGCAAATCTGATTAAAGCACAGCATTTGGTATTTGTCATTTATCATATATTAACAGCAAATGTAAGCAAACCAAAGTGGATCAGAGTTTTGATACTAAACTAAGTATAAAATAACTGCTATGTGATTATTGATTAATTTACTTCATAAATCCAATCCAGATTTTTTTTCCCCTGAGGACATTGCTAACTCAAGTCCATCTTGATATTTAAGTAATTAAGTATTAAAACATTTAAGTATTTTTCATTTTTTCTGGTAATCTAATAATCCATTCAGATTATTTACCTAGGTATATTTTACATAACTCTAGTTCAAATAACTCTCCTGGCAGTGATATTAAATGTTATTTTGCAACAAATAGGAACCACTTTAAAACGGTGAAGATTCTTTTCTTTCCTTTTATGTCTGTTGGGCAGACTGATCTCAAGTAATGTGTGCCAGATTCACACTAATTAACCAAATTATCTTTTGTTGTAAGATGACATTGCTTTTAAAACTCCACCTGGCCAATTAGAGCAATAAATGCATTAGTGAGTCTTATCTTCCGATCATGGGGAGTTCATAACTTATTAATGACCGTGGGCCATTAGATGCAAATGAGTCAAAATAATTCGGTAGCACTCATGGCTTCATTAGGATTTCTAATGAAAATTGCTGTTTGAATCTGAGTAATCTGCTGAGTTTTGTGCTATGACGTTGGAAGGCTGCAAATGCATTTTACGGGATACACATTCCTCCCCATGTAAAACTGAAGGAGTAAATCTTAGCAGTGTTTTGTCATGACTCAATTTCTGATCTTCTACTTTCATCACTACAGCGTATCCTATCTTTTCTCAAACCAATGCAGATAAATGCTGCACAGTCAATCACTGGTTTCTGATGTTGTGACAAACAGCAGAGAAGGCCCATTATTCTGTCTCCCTTCAGCGAGCAGTATCCGAAGGAGGAATTTCACCCTAAGTGTTTTTTTCACTGGAATCTCCAGATGGTTTGGTGTTACAGCGCTGCATCCGACGCACTGACAAATAGGCTGTCAGTGAAGATTTTTCCTGTAATGTACACTGTGAAACTAAACCATCTATTTGTTGATATACATTGTTTGAAGTGTGTGCAGTTTGCCATGAGACATCATAAGAAGGTGACATGCCTTTGCCTCTATATGAATGCAATATTTGAAGTAAAACTGATGTGTCTGTTCTGTATACTGAGTTGTCAAAGGAAGTCTTGTGCCAGCAAGTAGTTATGCCGACTTCAATCTGAAATATTTCTTATTCTTTACTGGGTGACATTTGCTCTCTATTACCCCTCTACAGATTTTCTCATGCAAGGAGCCTAACTAGTTGCATTTAGTTGACCCCATGAAATTTTGGTCATCAACCATTTACCATTAACTAAAAGAAAAGGAATTATGATCTCCAGAATTATTTAGTAATGAACAATGAAGAGCCCACAGAACAATTTCTTACGTACCTTGCAAAAATTATGTTTGGCTCCTAATTGGAGTGAAGTCTACTGCAACACTCTTGATGCAGACTAGTGATTCAGAAGCCTAAGTGGAAGGATCAAGGTATTAACCAGTTTCCTAACACTTGCCTCTAATCGTTAGTAGAACTTGAAATGATTTAATTGCTCTCACATTGCTACTTTTGTTGATGATGACCACAGAATTTTTTCATGTTATTCATTTCTGTGTCAATGACTACACAACATGTGAGTTGCATCAACTCACATGCTTTTTCTTGCCTTTGCTGCTTTAAAGAAAGTCCTAGCTTAGTGTGAGCATCAGTTTTGAATGTAATCTTGTATTTTCCCAAGTTGGATTATAAAGCTGAGAACCTACCTATTGCCATGTTAAAATTTGGTTTCAGATCATTAACGGAACACTGGAACAGGCTGCCCAGGGGGGTTGTGGAGTCTCCTTCTCTGGAGACGTTCCAGAGCCACCTGGGTGTGTTCCTGTGTGACTTGATCTGGGTGATCCTGCTGTGGCAGGAGGATTGGTGATCTTTTGAGGTCTCTTCCCACCCCTAATGATTCTATGATTTGAGTCAGAAATGAAGATCTATAATTAGGCAACTTACTGCTTTGTGTGAGTAAGGCAAACCTCTGCATGTTCATTAAAGATTTGGAGATTATTTCGAACTATCTTTTGTGCTTTTGACATCACTTTTTTGCCTTTATCCTCCTTCTTCCAATGTGCTTAATTAATAATTACTCAGACAGATTCTGCTACAATTTGTTATCCAATAGTTTGGGTGCCATCTACAGTGACCCAACATACAGATTAACAGCGATTACTTGAGTGTAATTTACAGTGCTTCACCTACAGAAACAACCAAATCAGCCAGTACTCTGAGTACATAAAACAGGCAACTTCATTTCTAAGAAAACAAACAAAGAGATGAGTGGGAATGAGGTGAGAAATTAGAGTTTGCACAAAAATAACATTACTATTATTGTGGTTGTATAGAATTACCTCAGAAAAGTAGAAAGTTATCGCTGAGGCTGGCAGCAGGTGACTTTCTGAGCTACTTTTCATGTGTTGACTGTGCAGTCAAAAACATTAGACACTGTTAATTTATACAGATTGACTGAATTTAGATCAGTCCAGTTCAGTAATTCCAAGAAATAAGCTAGGACCGTAAATCTTTTTAAAACCTCACAGATTTGGGAGAGGATAATAGACCTGGGTTGTTGAGATGTGTTTGTGCTAGAGAAGAGTCCTTTGCTGCCTTTGTAAAATTCCATACGGATATGGCCAAGTGGAAAATATCTCATTTGCTTATGCTTGGTGGTAATTTCTGGGCTCCAAGTAGCTGGTATCTCCCAGGAAGCTAGCCTGATAATCTAAAATAAGAGTCCTTAGACTGTCCTGTGATCTCAGGAATGCTCTGTTCAGGCAAAGCAATGTTGAACGCATCTCTGAAGACTAAAGTATTTTGAAAACTTAGATATTAGACACATTAAGTTGGTTACCCAGTATCTGGAAAAAGTCTTTGATACTTCTGGTTTTTTCTTCTAAATTCACTCATTGAATAGGTGCAGAGGAAAAAATAAAGAATTTTCTAACGCTCCTGTACTCTACAGAATATCAGTTTAAAAGCCTGCAAGGAATGACTAATTCGTTCCTTAAAAGTGGGTCTGAAAAATATGCAAAAAGTAAGGAATATTAAAGGAAAATTAAGTCCCGCATAGACTTTTAATGAGCAAAAAATGTTTTGAATATAGCATGAGAGCAAAATATATTCATGGTCAGAATACACAGGTACAGAACACCATATCTAATGTTACCCTTTCTTGGCTCTCTATGTCTTTACTAATAAAACCTGATGCACAGAACAGGGCAGTGTTTCCATTACCACTGCTCACATGGATGCTGAGGTTCATATTAACAAGGGCAATCATGACCCTTCTTCAATAAGGTGATGATAAAGAGAGCATCACGGTACTAAGATTCACACTAGTGAGGCTGCATCTGGAGTACTGTGTCCAGTTCTGGGCCTCTCAGTTCCAGAAGGACACAGAACTGCTGGAGGGTGTCCAGCTTAGAGCAGTGAAGAGGATGAAGGAAGTAGAGCAGCTCCTTTATGAGGAAAGGCTGAGGGAGCTGGGTCTTTAGCTTGGAGAATAGGAGGCTGAGGAGTGACCTCATTCATGTCTATAAATATGTGAGGGGTGGGTGTCAGGAGGATGGAGCCAGGCTCTTCTCAAGGTCATCTGGTGATAGGACAAGGGGCACTGGGTGCCAGTTGGAACAGAGGAGGTTCCATATCAGTATCAGCAGTAACTTCTTCCCAGGGAGAGTACGGGAGCACTGGAACAGGCTGCCCAGGGGAGTTGTGGAGCCACCTTCTCTGAAGATGTTCAAGACCTGCCTGCATATGTTTCTGTATGATCTATATGATCATATAGACCATATATGATCTATATGGTCTATATGATCCTGCTGTGGCAGGGGGATTGGTCTAGATGATCTTTCAAGGTCCCTTGCAATCCCTAATGATTCTATGATTCTGATTTAGTTAATGGTTCTCTGGGCATATATAACCAGACAATCTTCAACTTATAAACACCTGTCCAGTAAGTATCTAAATGGTTAGATTAGCATAGTTGGAAAATGATCTAAAACATTCTTTCAGACAAATCAGTATCATAGGGACCAAATTGTTACTTTCTAGAAGCAAAATGATGCCTGAATGTGACAAACAGACCTAGTCATTGCACCAATGACTTGAAGACAGAGCAGAATGACTTCACTCTGCTATGAGTATTTCAGTGGTTATTCAAAGGGAGAAGTGTGATGTAAAGTCATTGATATGTTCAGTCTGTTTTGAAACTTCCTGAAGTAAGATCTCAGCTTTGTTTTTTGGGGGTTTGTTCTTTGTTTCTTGTCAAAAAGAACAGGAAGAACCATGGTAGAACCACCCTATCACTGGATGTTATTTATGTGGAGAAGTTATTTATGTCAGACACTCCAGGTGGTGCAGGTGCCCTGAAGTTCTAGGTGCAGTCACTGAAGAGAGGTGTCTCTCTGCAGGAGGAGGATTCACAGCATTAGACAAAAGCTATAATTATACCACTGCTTTGAAGACATCTGCTGCCTTGGATTTGCCATATATGAATCTTAAGTAAGGCTCCTTGTGTCTAGGTTACGATCTTTCATTTCTGTCCTTAAGGAATTCTCTTTTCCACATCTTTTTGCCTTTCAAAGTTCTTTTTATCCTTTCTTAATTTTGCTTGTGCTATCATTTTTCTTTTGCTCCTTTTCTGTCCTCCTGGCACCAGCATTTCCTCCTGAGTCAACACTTAGAACGGGGAGGTAACGTTACAAGTAGCTCAGTTGATTCTGCATTTTTTTCTCTGTCCGTAACCAGATCCAGCAGGAGCTGGATCTTACTCTCCTAAGTTTGATTTTCCATCGTGTGTTTTTCTTCTCTGGCAGTGTCAGCCTTCTGAGAGCTGTTGTGATTCTGACTTAAAAAGCCATCAAAAGGTCAAGCAAAAGGGGATTTGAATTTACCTTCCTGTTTAAAGTTTATAATCTTAGTAGCTAGAAAGGAGCTGGATAGAAAAACTTACTGCTTGTATTAGCATCTCTAATTGCTATTAAACCAAAGTTCCCTTCATTCAAGGTTCTTAGAATGTGCTAAACAACAGTGAATTTTCCCAGTGTACCTGGGCTATAAATTCAGTGGAGGCTGTAGGTCAAACTGGCTGCTTGGCAGCTGCTGCCTATATTTCCCTGCCTTCTGGTGGGAACTATTACTGCTTCCAATATATTGGCACTTTTATGCCAGTGCCTTTCTTCTGCACAGATTACTGGCAGTTAGGGGAAATCTATTCAGACCAAATGAGATCTCGTTTGCTGAATTTACAATCCATACTTCACAGGACACAATCAACATTCATACAATTAACGCCGCCTGCTCCACTTCCAAGAGATACCACTTCAGTGTATTTTATGTCCTTCAAATCGTGTTTCATGATTTGGCAAGTAAGGGAATGCATATTTAGCTGAGCAAGAATCAATGGATTTAGGGTTCAGGGTGGAAAGGCTGATGGACTTGGCAAAGAATTTACTTAGGTAGCGTCAGGTGGGTTGGCAGTAAGTAAATGCATATTCTATTTTTTGGCAGGAAAGCCGTTATGCTCAGGGAATATCATATGTCTTGTTGAGTGAGGTGGAAAATTTTGGAGACATCCTCTTGTAAAATTTCTGGAATTATAACAGAGCCTTTGTCAAGATGTAAATAATTCAGGATTGCAAAGTCATCTGGAGAACAATCAGGAAAAGAAAGCAGGCATTTTTTGACAATGATGCTTCTGTTGTATTCAGAAGAAAATAGTACCTTGATCTCTTTTATATAAGAACTGGGATTGTTCCAGGCACTGAGATGCTGATTTTAAAGCATGAAACAAAATGCTTCTCAAGAAAGAAAAAAGCCAGAATGATTAATCCCTATGAAAAAGACAAAAAAATACAGAAATGTTTGACTGCCTGAAATGATTGCATTGTCTTTACCTTTCACTTGTGAGTGGTCTCACTAAATCATTTTTCCTGAATCTTTTCTTTTGTTTAGAAACAAAGTTTCTGAACCACATGAGATCCTGATGGGATTCCTTGGTAGACATTGGTTTGGTTTTAACTTTATCATAGAATCATAGAATCATTAGGGATCAGAAGGGACCTTGAAAGATCATTGATTCCAATCCCCCTGCCACAGCAGGATCACCTAGACCAAGTCACACAGGAACACAGCCAGGCAGGTCTGGAACCTCTCCAGAGAAGGAGACTCCATAACCCCTTGGGCCGCCTGTTCCAGTGCTCCGATACCCTCCCTGGGAAGAAGTTCCTGCTGATTCTGATATGGAACGTCCTCTGTTCCAGCTGGCACCCATTGCCCCTTGTCCTGTCACTCTTGAGAAGAGCCTGGCTCCATCCTCCTGACACTCACCCTCCACATATTTATAGACATGAATGAGATCACCCCTCAGCCTCCTCTGCTCCAAGCTAAAGAGACCCAGCTCCCTCAGCCTTTCCTCATCAGGGAGATGTTCTACATCCTTCATCATCTTCATTGCTCTATGCTGGACAACCTCCAGCAGCTCTGTGTCGTTCTTGAAAATGCATATTTCTTTTCCAAGATGTTGTAACATAATTAAATATCAATATTCATAGAATACTCCAATGTTTAGATAAGTGTGGTTTTGCTCGAGGAATACTGACGTATATAATATCAGTTTTTCAAAAGAAAACATTTAAAAACTGTGACTGAATCTCTATAACAGAATCTCTTATGGTTCTACTGCTATTCCTTACCAGTGTTTCAGTAACACATGGCTCACAGAGGAGACACTTAGCCGGCCTGACAGCTTCTATCCATCACACCTTTACATCCATCTGTTTTTAGATAAAAGACTTTCTTTTAATTTCTGAAATAAAAATTAGTCCGACAACCAGAAAGTAGTTTATTTTTTACATACAGCTGTTGGGAGTGGTGTCATAATACAGGCTGAGAGCTATGTATTTTTCTGAATCCAAATGTGGAGTGGAACACTAAGGAAAATATGTGAGGTGCGGTTAAGAGAGGTAAAAGCATTGTTTCAATTAATATAGCGAAAGGAGTGAGGTTATGACTGGCCATGCTAGGAGGTATCCCTTCATGACAGGTTTTTTTCTGCACTGCCTTTTACTGTCTAGATCTGGTTCTGAAGACCTTACACACATGAGCGCTCTTCCTAAACATGACATGCGGGCAGGCGCAGAGCCAGTAGGTGTCACAGATCCCTGGCTATGCAGTAAAACCCTCCGAGTGTCAAGGGACATTGGTAGTTCAGACATTTAAAGCCTTCTCCTAGGTTGCTTTCATACTGTTTTGTTTTGAATGTGTAGCCTTATTTCCTGTTGCACTTGAAACCATGCATGTTGCTTTCCTCCCTACCCACTGCAGCTTTCTTCTTCTGTCTCTTTTCTTTGTTTGGGGGAATAAAACATAGAAGAATAAATACATTGAGTACAGTCTCTGATACTATATATACTGCAAATCAAGCAGGGAAAGAAACCGTATTTAATGAGCTACGGTGTGCCAGGAAGTCTGAACAGCTTTATCTCAAGCTGTTTCAAGTACAGCTACAACATAGATGTTTAGCAGTGCATACTTAGTGATCAGGTTCACTGCAATACATGCTGTCAGGGTCTTATTTAAGGATGGGAAATAAGAATTCAAGGTAACACCACAATGTATTTATTACAGAAACGCCAGTACGACTAGAAGTCAATATTGATATTACTTCATGTATTGTTAATATGGACAGAAATAGCCCCTACCCAGATATCAGATCTGTGAAAGAAGGACTTTCTCACAGGAATCTCACTGAAAAGCTCCAAGGAGTCTAATGTTAAACAAATGGAAAGAAAAAAGTTCCCCCAAACAAAGCAGCTGGGGATTGTATGAACTCCGAAGACTTGGATTACACCAGATATAAAGTACTGAATTGTTCTCTAATTTTGGTCTCAGACTGGTATTTGATTAATCTCATCGTCGATAACATCTTATTTTAAAATACACCAGGGGAGAAAGCTGTTTTGTATGATAATACTAGATAGCATGTGGGAAGAGGAGATACTTAACTTTCTAAATGGAATGAGAAAAAATACTTCTAATGAGAAAATTTTATCTTCTTCCAATCTTTTTAATTTTTTAATGCTTTGGAGGAGAGAGTCTGCTGCATGTTAAACACAGCATTAAGTTTGTTTTTCCTTCTGTATCAAACAGAACATCACATTTTAAATCCTCTTGTACACTATAGGGAATAGTGATTTTGCAGTAGCAGCAATGCAGGAGAAAATGAGCCCTCCCGTTCATACGGTCAGATCATGATTTTGGTTTGTTCTTTCCTTTTTCACATGGCAGGCTGCCGCAACATCGATAATTTTATGACAATTAGCTGAAAGACTAACATCTCGTTTACCGGCTTATAAGCTCCACCTTGTGCTGTAATCAAGCTTTTAGCTAACATGTTTAAGAGAAGAGAAAAGCAAGTAAAGTCATGGAGAGCTGTTGTTTGAACAGACCTTTTGGAATGGCCTGTTGCTACATAAAAAACCTTCATCAGTACAGGGCTCATTTCTAGAGAAATTTCACTCTGTACGAAGAAGGACCTCACTTGCTCTTTTACAAGTTCTACAAATGCTTTACAAATGGTTCCATAGTGGGCTTCTTAATTAAGTCAGTTTGGGGGAAGCCAGTGACAGAAAAACAAATGCATGAACATGAAAGTGTAAAAATTCATTCAAGGCAGAGTGTAAAATTAATTCAAGCACCTTTTGAGAGTAAATTAGTCATTAAATTTGTACACTGCACAATTGCTACACTTGTATTTTAGATCATGCTGGCTGCATCAAGAGAAGAGTGACCAGTAGGTCAAGGGAGGGAATCGTTCCCCTCTGTTCTGCACTCATGAGACCCCATCTGGAGTACCGCATCCAGTTCTGGAATTCCCAACACATTAAGGAGATTGAACTGTTGGAATGTTCAGGCTGTAAGAGGGGAGGTTTAGACTGCAAGTCAGGAGGAAGTTCTTCACCAGGAGGGTGCTGAGACACTGGACCAGGTTGCCCAGGGAGGTTGTGGCTGCCCCCTAGCATCCTGGCAGTGTTCAAGGCCAGACTGGCTGGGGCCTTTAGCACCCTGGTCTAATGGGGGGTGTCCATGCTGATGGCAGAGGGGTTGGAACTGGATGATCTTTCAAGTCCCTTCCAGCCTGAACCATACTATGAATCTATGAATGACGGTTTTATACTATTGTGCATCAACTTGGCCTTTGACTCTCACTTCTGTAGACTTTCTAGTGTTTAAATGTTTTTAGGTGAGAATGATAACTGGATGAGCTGTGAGGTTTTTAAGCTGTTTCTTTGAGTATTTATAAAAAATGCTGACTTCAACTTAATGATTGTCACTGCATACTTGTCACACATATTTTCCTTCCTGTGCTTGGTCAGCCACCCAAAAGGATGTTAAAGTGAAATCTCAGTCACATTAAGTGATTTATTGTTTTCATATTAATCCAGTGCTATAAAAGAAAGACTAATGGGAGGTAAAAATTACTGACTACCATGTTTACACCTCAATTCCATTCCCTAAGACAAGGCTTTAGATCACTCTGTCTTCAGTAGAGCTGCTCCTCTATAGTCTGAACACTGGCAATTGGAAAAAAATAATTTAGAGCAGGAGCAACAGAAGAAACCCAAGCAACTAAAAAATTTACAACTGAACTATGAATAGTTCATGTATTCATTGTAAGCAGAATCTGACTTTTAGTAGTGAGGGAGCAGAATAATCATTGATTTTGTTGAATTAGTTTAAGGCAAGTGAAGTGCAATGCTTTTTCTTATTTCACTGTCTTCCACAGGTAATGTGAACATGTAATCGTCACCATTATAAACTGTTGGTTTCTATGTAAGACAGAGGTAGAATTTTCTGTAGGCTAAAATTCTCCTGACTTTACTTTCACATAATGGCTTAAAGCTCTTGTCTCCCAGTGCCAGTCATGTGTCTCCACTCTTTTGCATATCTCCTGACCAAATAATTATGCTATTCAAAATGTCTTGTGTTTATGCTCCATTAGTATATTTGATTCCCTTTTCTGCAGACAACTATGGCGTATCCATTCCATGTGCACACTAATTTTCACACCTAGTTATGGTGAGGGAAAAACCCCACCATAAAACTAAGAAGCCAATGGGGAACAAAATCGACATATGTTAACAAAGATGGGCAATATATCCTTTACTTCCTAACAACAGTATTCCTGAGCTTGCAGAATCATAGAATCATTAGGGATCAGAAGGGACCTTGAAAAATCATCTCTTCCAATCCCCTGCCACAGCAGGATCACCTAGACCAAGTCACACAGAAAAACACCCAGGTGGGTCTGGAACACCTCCAGAGAAGGAGCCTGCACAACCCTCCAGGCAGCCTGTTCCAATGCTCCATTATCCTCACTGGGAAGAAGTTCCTGCTGATACTTAGATGGAACCTCCTCTGTTCCAGCTGGCACCCATTGCCCCTTGCCCTATCACCAGATGACCTAGAGAAGAGCCTGGCTCCATCCTCTTGACACCAATCCTTCACATATTTATAGACATGAATGAGGTTCCCCCCTCAGCCTCCTCTTCTCCAAGCTAAATAGACCCAGCTCTCTCAGCCTTTCCTCATCAGGGAGCTGTTCTGCCTCCTTCATGATTTTCGTTGCTCTACAGCAGACACCCTCCAGCAGCTCTGTGTCCTTCTTCACTTGAGAGGTCCAGGACTGGACACACTACTCCAGATGTGATCTCACTAGTGCAGAGTAGAGAGGGAGACAAACCTCTCTCAATCTGCTAAATCACCCCCCTTGTGATCCTCCCCAGGATGCTGTTGGATCTCTTGGTTACAAGAATAATTTAACACACCGTGCCTTGTCAGTTTTGTATTACTTTGCTTTGTTCACAGTGAAATCTGAAGTTAAAGAAACATTTTGACTGTGCATGTGTGCAGTAAGTGAAGAAGAATCTGGTCATCTAGCTACTGCACAAAAGTCCTGTTGAACTAATCTGAGTTTTGTGTGAATAACATGGGAGTAGTGCACTGAGTTGCTTTAATTGTCTTTGCATTGGCTGTAACTTTTAAAATAGCATCATGTAAATGTAGCTAAAATAACACTTTAATATTGGATGGTAATCTCTGCTCCATTTTTACAGGCACTGCATAAACAGCTTCTAAATATTCCATTATAGTATACAAGAGTCTATTTCTGTTGTGATATTCCTGTGAGAATATCACAGGTATTCCTGTGAGAGGGAAAGATTATCAGCTGAAAGGTGCAGCTGAGTGGGAGAAGCAGTCTTGCAAATTACTCTGGGTAATGAGAAGCTGGGGATCATGGTCTTGATTGTTAAGAATAAACTTTAACACATACTCTTCAGCATTTTTGCAGCAGTAGAAGAAATTGTCTTAGCTTTCCAGGGCTGCAACAAGGCCAGCAGTAGATTTATTGATGCCCATGACTGTTGCCAGCTACTCTCACTCTGATGCCCATGTTGTTACATGTAGACTAGACCTGAGTCAGCATTCTTAGCACACTGCATGCCATTACTATGTTGGTATCCCAGTTGGACGTTTTTTTTTACACCCTGGGACTCTTTTCTGACTGGCAACTTTTGCTGTAATTTGGCTTCTACCCCAATTGAAAGTAAGCTTCAATATTTAGGCAATTTCTTTTTGAGCTGCTGCCTTCTCAATGAGGTGAGACATGGTCCAAAACTGCCTGTACATATCCTTTATCATGGAAGGCTGATCCTTCAAGCTTCATTGTTATCACCCTAACTAATAAAAAAGAAATGCTTAGTACTTCTCCAAACTCTTACCTTGGGCCATAGCATTTTATGGAAAAACATTTAGGTCGGGTTTAATCGTGATACTCAAGGGTAAGGAGGCTTCCTGTTAGGAAAAAATCCCATTTAATTATTCTTTCAGTAATTTCTGGGATAAATAAACATATACATACCTCTCTAAAATAATAAGCTATCTGTTCTTTACAACTGGAGTTATGTAACTGTAATAGCTCTAATAGCATCCATTATGTGTGGTGAGTACATTACTGGGCAGTGTTACATAGGAGAGGACACTATCAGATGTTAGTCAGCTTTGGGAGTTGCAGATTTAAGTTATGATAAGGCTAGTACAGCCCATCCACAAACTTGTGGAAGCACAGGTACTTCTTAACCCTAGAAACATACTAATAATGTACAACTATTTTGGGATAATTGTAATACAGCATCTAAGGTCTAGAATGTAAGAACAAAATCTAACATGCAGAATGTAAGAAGAGTCATACAGAAATAATACCTCATTTTTGCTGTTTCTGCATCTGTTCCAATTCATGAACTGTTCCGGTGCTGCAGTCTTGCCATATTATATCTTCTTCTATCATGTGCCACGAGCAATAACATAAAAACTTTGTTTTTCGTATATGCTCCATTTAATCTGTAAAAGCAGAACACAGCTCAGTGGAGTGTGAACTGGTACCAGCATTGCACCAGTCCCATCCTGGAACTGCAATAGCTCTTGCTCATAAATTTCTAGATCACAGCAATGCATAAGTGAGGTGCATAGGTGAAAGCTGTAAGAAATTTAGTGGCTAATAAATGGAACAGTCACTTTGTGTAGCATTTGCAGTAAACTTCGTATAGTTGATTATATATTAAAGCAACATGCAGCAAAGATATTTAGAAACAGCAACAGCAGAAAGACATTGAGGTGCAAGGGTTCCTTCAAACCAGGGGCAGTAAAGTTGGTGAAGGAGCTGGAGAGCAAAACTTATGAGGAACAGTTAAGAGAACAGGGGCTTATTAGTCTCAAAAAAAAAAGATGTTGAGGGCAGACCTTATCACTCTCTACAAGTACCTAAAAGGAGACTGTAGCAAAGGGTGAGTTGGTCTCTTATCCCAAGTAACAAGTTAAGAAATGAGAAGAAATTGTTCCAGGTTGCACTAAGGGAAGTTTAGTTTAGACAGCAGGGAAAAATTGCCCATGGAAAGGCTCTGCAGGCATTGGAACAGGCTGCCCGTGGAAGTGGTTGAATTGCTGTCACTGGACATGTTTAAAGGTCATGCAGATACAGTGCTCAGTATCACGGTTTAGCAGTGGGCTTGGAAGGTTAATGGTTGGACTCAGTGACCTTCAGAATTTTTTCCACTTTAAATGATTCTACGATTCTATGAAGTATTTGTTATTAGTTCTGCACCCGTCTGTGGGGGAGAGGAGGGAAAGGGGAGGATGCACTTAGTTCTAAGAATATTAAATAAAAAATGTCAAGTCATAGACATGGTATTTGAGTACAAATATAGACTGTCATATTTTCAATTACACTCTCACAGTAATTAGCACATTTGAAAGTATATTATTTGCCATCAGAAGGAGAAAATATAGCTTCACTGGAGCTGCATGTAAACAGTCTTGAGTGCAAGTTGACATGATTTTTCCAAATAAAATATTCTAGAACAGACTAATACCCAACAGTGCTTGACACAGAAAAGCTGCTGTTGATGCATATGTAATGTGTTTCTTAGAAAGCTAAGGATATCAGTTAGCTGAGACAGGACCTATGTTACCTAAATGTAGGAGTGTAGTATGCTAGACTACCCTGAAATGCTCATTTTAGGGGGGCAGACACTTAGAAGAGGTGTCACTTGCCCACGTAGTTATCCACTTCACAGGTAACTCGAGCTCGATGAGATGAATACCACTCCAAATTACCACCCTCTCTATTTTATACTCATTGGTGACACCTTCTGGTAACCCAACTATCATTTTCTCCTTAGAGAAATCAGCTTTTCAGTACTAGACTTATAAACCCAATCTTTTTTAACCATCTTTCCTCCCGTGGCCCAATTAATCACTTGCAATGGAAAATTAATGTAGTGCTATGAATGTGAGAGAAAGAAGGAGAAGGAAGGACTTCTGGCATTTCTAATTGAGTAGAATTAAAGAAAATCATCATGCTTCATACTACTTATGGCTGGAGTAACATATGGCTGTCAGGTAGAATTGAATGCATTTATTAAACTACTTATTTTTGAAGCTTCTTATCCCTCTGTCACATCCATGTTTTTAAATTATTGTACTTCTTTCATTTTGCTTTTAGAAGAATAAAGAATAGCAATGCAGGCATTCTGTGTGGTTTTCATTTGTAGATTGTTTCATTTGTAGTCTCTGGTATTAAAGGGCGCTTTCAGTAATATGTGTCTGAGAAACTTGCTGTTGCTAATCAAAGCAGTAGTCTGTCTCCAATGGGTACTTGCATGTTGTTCTGTCTTCTTGTGAACACGCTTAGTAAGTCATCTAATATCTCTGTTTGATGAAGAAAATCCATTTGTAGACTTCCCCATCTCTAGTTTTGCCCATTGTTCATTGGCACTATTGATGTCAGAACATCTGGAAGAATTAGAAATAGAAGCAGTAAGAATACTAGAGGACAAAGGAAATGCTTCTTTCCCAGGTATCATCTGGTTCAAGATAAAAAACAGGCACAGGTTGTCATTAAGGCTTTTGAGCCCTGTTGAGACAATTGCTAATTTCCTAAGCACATATTCTCACTGCAATTCAAGCATTATTCAGCATGGAACAGGCTGCCCAGGGGGGTTGTGGAGTCTCCTTCTCTGGAGACGTTCAAGACCCGCCTGGATGTGTTCCTGTGCGACTTGGTCTTGGTGATCCTGCTGTGGTAGGGGGATTGGACTAGACGATCTTTTCGATCCCTTCTGATCCATAATGATTCTATGATATACATACAATAATGAAGTGTGATTCTAGTAACCTTGTAAAGAAAAATGTCCTGCCCTTTCCTATATCCTACATTATAGGAGTCTGCATTTCTTTAGTTTATCAGAAAGCTGTCAAGGAGACAAGCTGTGTCCTTTTTCTAGAACACCTCACTCTTAGAGGTTTCCATTGCTTTGCCTCCTAAGGTAAACTTCTACTGTGGGTTTTCTGTGAGCTCATTCAATTCCCTGAGGTGCTACCAACGAGTTAACATCGATGAAAACATTGCAAATAATAAAACAGTTGAGACCTAAAATCAAGAAAATAATCAAGCTCTGTGTTGGGTGCCAAATAGGTTGAACTATCCAGGAAACAATGATGAGAGGAGAGAAAAATTTATTCAATAGTAGCTTTGGGCTTGATCTCGATAAGACCGGGCTCTGTCCTTGAAGTAAGGTGGTAAACAGGTATCATAGCCAATTAGCATTTAGACAAACGAGTATGTTATGATTTTGTGTGCAGTGATCAACAGCCAGAACGTATGGACAGCGGTCTGATTTGTGTATAACAGTAGCTTGTTTTGCTTCCTAAATTGTCTTCACTGGATCAATTTGCGGAGTCCGTGCCCTTCGTTGCCACAAGTAGCATTAAAATGAAACTGATTGGGAAACAGGAAGTTTCTTAAAATGAAAAGGTGAATAATTTTGAGATCGAGTGCTCCAAGAAAGTAGGCTATGTTGGGAGTCTCCTTCACTCAGAAAGCTTTCACATGCAATTTTCAAAGTTGCAAACTTTCTGTCATTTAAGGGGTCACTATTCTTTTTCACATGTATCACTGTGAGTGAAATGACAGGGGAGTATGTAGAATTTTTTCCATTTCCTCACTGTTCAGTCATTTACAAATGGAAAAGTGTGGCATTACCCACACAGCTCAAAGGCATAAACTCCAGCGTGTAATTCAGTAAAAACTAAAGAATAGGTAATAATGTAACTGCAGTATTTTATGTCTTACACTCTGTGTGTCAGGTTTCATTATTTTTGAAATCTTTATCAACCGTAGGAAAACCTACCCATACCGATTCAACAATTCATTGCCTCAATTGATCTTGCCCACAAGGGTCAGCATTTCTGTGATTGTTTTCAAAGCAAGCACTGTGGGGAGTTTGAGAAAGATAGGTGGGGAGTTGCTGAAAAGGAGTTGGAAAGAGAACACTAACAGAAATCGGTTAAAAATAGTTGAGAAGCATCCCTGTTCTTGAAGATGATGTACTGTACTTTCTGTTATATAATACAAAGGAAAGTAATTATAGCAAATTGGCTGTAAAAACACAGACCAGTAACATTTTGTCCTTGTTTTGTTGTGGGATGAAGTATATCGTGCGCTCTAGAGAGTTGAAAGGATGTACATTGGGGGAGAACTGCAGGAAGGAGAGGTTGAGAGATGAGTTTCCGACCTGCTAAAGAAAATAAGAAATGAGCAAACCTAAAAAAAGAAATGCAAAGAGCAAGATGCAGGAACAGCAGAACTAAAGATGTTGAAAAAAACCCCAAAGCTTCTTTCACAAGAAGAGAACAAGAACCAGTGACAGATTGGGATGATTATTCAAATCTACCTCTTCTCACTTCTTGATTCTCCACATCACTAAGGATGTTTCTTCCTCCCTTCGGGTAGAAATTGTAGGAACTACTCCATAGTTATGGTCTCTGTGTTGGACACCACACAGGAAACATCAAATGCCCATAGTACTTTGTTGCACTGAAGTTGCTAAAAGAAAAAATACTTGAAAGCTACTGATAAAACAGAAGATGATGATTTCTTCTTTGAATGCAAGGAAAGATTAGATTAATATTGGTTTTCATTTTAGGAGAGATAGAGCAACCTTAACGGAAAAATATATGTTAAAGCTTTAAAGAAGAATAATGACATAAAAGCTCCTGAGTGCATTACTTCACAGAGAGTCCCCTAAAGTCCTGGTAGATCTGCAGGAAGAAATGTGATAGTCTGAATAGCAAATCTAATAATCTGGTTCTTCTGCATCACAATAGCAAAACGAAGAACAAAGTGCCAGGAGATTTTGATTTTAATTCTCTGAAGTCCTTAAAAATCAAACAAAAATAACTGCAAAACAGAAGCCAAACTTTGTATTGCTCTTTCACCTAAAGTCTTCAGCATTGCAGAAAAGAATCCATGGGTCCTGGTGGACACTAAGCTCAACGTGAGCCAGCCAAGATGCTCTTGCTGCAAAGAAGGATACATTAGAGTTTTGCCATCAGCTCGAAGGAGGTGATATTTCCCACCTTCTCAGAATATATGAGGCCACATCTGCAGTGTTGTGTCCAATGAGCATAATGAAGAAAGTCCAGTGAAAGGCCATTAAGGGAGTTAAGAGACTGAGGAATGGCTGAGAGGGCCTGATCATTTTACTGATATGTGTAAATACTTTCTAGAACTGTTCAGATTGGAAGGGATCTTAAAGCTCATCTAGTTCCAATCCCCCTGCCATCAGCAGGGACACCCTCCACTAGACCAGGTTGCTCAAGGCCCCAGCCAATCTGGCCTTGAACACTTTCAGGGAGGGGGCAGCCACAACCTCTCTGGGCAACCTGGTCCAGTGTCTCAGTACCCTCATAATGAAAAACTTCCTCCTGATTTCACAATGTCTCTCACTGGCCTGTTCCAGTTGTGCAATACCCTCCCAGGAAAAAGTTATTTCTAAAGTGTGGCTTCCAAGTTCAGGTGACTTGTGATTTCTTGTGCCACTTGCTGTTACTTGGGGTGACATTCATTTATGTATCAGTTTTGTTTTTCTATCTCCTGGAAGAACAGGCAACAGTTAGCAAATGAGCATTTACCACAAATATCTGGTCCTCCGTCAAAGTTCTTTAAAAGGCAGTTATTATCAGCAGCTTTATCATTAAAGCCATCTTTAGCGTCTGCCTCAGAGATGCTTTTCTCCCCTGTTCTCTGAAGTAGCCAGGCTGAGCACATGAACCTGCTCCTTACTGGTGAAGACATCTCCTGGCTTCAGAAGTAAGTTCAGCTTGTATTCAGAAAGCAGCATCTTTTGTATAAGCTTGTAAATTCTACCTAAATAAAATAAAAGGTAAAACTGTTGGATTTTATTGTCTAAAAAATATGTTATTTGTTTAATTTACAGGACTCTTCATCTGCCGATTCGGTATCTGGCAGCAGACATTCTCCCGTAAGCCACAAAATCACATGCTATCACTAGAGAGTCGCTGGACATTAAAGCTGCTCGAGCAGCTTGAAAGAAAAAGCGTGAGGCAACAGCTGTTCTTTGTAAAGTTCAGTAAAGTGGAGAGAGCCTTAAAGCAGAAACCTTTGTTTGTTGTGAAGTCATTTTCCCTCTTCAGCATCCACCCAGTTTATCTCAAACAGAGGTGTATGCTACTTCCAGTTGTTTGACACCAGCAGGTATTACACTAGATGCTTAGAAGAAGTACACAAAAGAGAGTGTGCCACACCTGCTGTGATGGACTTGAAGTGATGAGGAATGGACTTGAACTGATGAGGAAAGGACGTAAAAGTTCAACCTATAGCAGAAGAAAAGCCAGTTCTGGAACCTGGAGCAAGAGTTTGAATTTCTTCTATGTTTTGCTCTCACCTTGTTATCAAAATTAATCTCTGCAAGGGAATGTTGAAAGAATATTATTGAGAATGAAGCTTTTGGGTGAAAATCTCAGGTTACTGAAGAAACAGTCCAAACCAATGAATTATCTTTCAAGTTGACTTCATGTTTGTTCTTATGAATCCTGGGGGTCAGTGGTTTTAGCTAGCTTGGAAAAGGATGAAAACAGGCAATTTTTACATCAGAACATCTTTCATGTTCCAAGGGGAGTTATCTTCTCTCTTAACCACTCCTATGATGGCTGTTGCTTGTGCAGTTCGTAGCTGAGTCCTTTAAAAAAAAAGAAGTAGCAAGGATGTTTATGATGCTGGTAATTTTGCACATTTTATGCTGATACCTCTTCTGTGAATGTGTTTCAAGAAGTGAAATAAAAGTTGTATTTTAATTATGACTTCTGTGATTTGTTTTTTTGAAAGAGAACATAATTAGACAAAATACAATTTCCTTTTATTTCAGTAACTCAAAATTATCACTTAGCAGCTTTTTTTTTTTTCATGTTTCTTTTTCTGCCTCTCCTAAGCTACTCTGACAAGAAAATGTCTGTGGTGAAACCACAACAAATACCCAAGAGTATGTAAAAAATATCCTGGAGTTCCTAAAAATTATTCACCAATCCTAGACACAACAGATCTATTACGAAGGCATATATATATATATGTGTGTGTGTATATATGTGTATCTGTGGTATATATATATATATCTGTGGCAGGGGGATTGGCCTAGATGATCTTTTGAGGTCCCTTCTGATCCCTAATGATTTTCTGAGACCAATTCAGTTATAGACTCTTTCCTGGATGCTGCTACAGCCCACTACACCCAGTCCCATCTTCCTCCTTTGGTGAGTGAGATGTAGCTCCTTGTGTGCAGGAAGAGAATTTGATGCAGGAATACTACATTATTACATTCAAATGGGGTTTTACCAAACCCATGTCAAAGCTTCTATCCACTATTTTCCTCTCCACCTTATTTTGATGTTTTTACTAGAAATTTGAAATTAAAAATAAAGCAAAGAGAAGCTGAGACTTTCAGACTCAAAATCTAATGGATTTTCCAATAGAAAAATGGGACTAGTGCAATTTTAACAATCACATGGTTTAAATATAACCTAGTCAAGAGGAAAATGTGACAGGACACAAGTATAAAATGGAATGCTTGCTTTAATTGTACAAGAATGAACAAATTTGATTGCAGTGACACTGCGGAAAATATCTTTTTGCACGTAATGAATGAATGGAAAAGCAATTTACTAATTGTAAAACTCTAATTAATGTTCCTGTAAACATCTTTTCATGTGTGCATCAGCTGTCTAAATAGTTGTTGAAGGTTTTATTTCTTTTCAGCATTTTCTCATTGATTTCTGAGAAGCAGAGTTAGGCAAAATCATAATTCAGTGACTGAGAAGAAGACAGTGTTGCAAGCCTTGAGCTCCCAAGTGTGCCTGTTTGCATTCAGTCCACTGCACGTGGGGAGCCCTATTGCACTCTAAATCTTGTTAAAAGGTAGAAAGCAGTGATGCATGTGTGAAGGAATTAGGCCCCATTCTCCCATTGATGTTTACTTCTGTATTTTTGTCTGCAAACTTGGGTGTTATTAGCTTTGAAACAGTTCAGATTGAACTTTGCCTCAGGCATGTGGCAAGCAAGGTGATTTACATTGCTGTATTTGGTATTGAAGTGGTAGAGGGAATTACATATGATCCTAGAGGGTACCTTACTGCCTAATAGCCTGTAAACTTGTCACAAGTAGTCAAGCTTTTCCAAGCAGTTGTGATGCATACATGTATTTACTTTTGCTTGGCTCCACTCAGGAATTGAAACCATTGAAAAGTCTGTGTCTACTGCCTGTTTCCACGCTCTGAAATGACTTTCAGATAAAACCATTTCCCCAGGGCAGGTGCAGCATCTCTGTTCACAGCAGCAGCGCTCAGCATCACTTTGGTCAGATCTTCTGTGGTCTTGAGAAACCTGTTGCTTACCTGCTTTTCTGACTCATTCACTGAGGGGTTTGGCCTTTTAAAACAGAAAGGAAGTATCCTGCACCTAGGAATCATTTCTCAAGCTCTTACTGTTTATCCTTTGAGATAAATAAATTCTGTGTAGTTGAAATCGAACTTCTGTCTCCTGACATGTTTGATAAAAACAGGTTTGATCTTTCTTTGCTACTATGTGGTCTATGCTTAAGACTCTTCTATGCAGAGTTTTAATAGTGCAACAAGTGTGTCTGCTGTTTCTGTTTGGATTTGGGTTAGCTATACTCTGGTTAGATGAATTTCATGATAATGTAATTTCATCTTGAGGCATTGGGAAAGTTTCTGGATCCTCCAATATTTTGAAAGCTAATAAAGAAACTGAGAATTAGGATGATATCTCTGCCCTGTGAGATCAAGTAAGAAATTCTCACTGTAAAACTACAGGTGTTATGAGAGCTGTTGGATTGTTTCCATGACTTTCCCACACAACAACCTCCGCTCTTAATTTCCTCAGACAGCTCAGATGAAGCCTACTAAAAGTGGCAGCAAGCATATTCTCTAATATTTTGAAACTAGACTTTATTCACGCTGTAGAATCGTCTTTGACTTACGCTGGCCTGAAATGTATTATCCTTGGGGTAAACACTGCCTGTCTCTGAGGCTCGTTGAGGGAAATACACTTGCTCCCCCCTGCTGGTGGAGGCAGGGCAGGTTTCTCAGAGCAGGCAAAAGCCTTTAGATACAGCAGTATAAGCAAACATGTTCAGGGAAACAGTAGCGATACCTCCGTGCTACTCTTTGACAACTTATGAGGAAATGTTTCGGTAAATAGAGAAGGCTACATTTTCTCAGTGGGCATTGAAACCCACAAACTGGAACAGATGAGAGGCTCGGTTAAATTCAGCAGGGTCAAAATGAAGCAAGATTTAACAACCGAGGGGAAAGTAGCAATCTGAGAAACCCTTGAATACCTTTGCTTTCTTCAGCAGCAGCAGACACAACGCTGGGTGGATGGGTGGCAAAGGAGAAAGCAGGCTTTGTGCAGCATTTGCTTGACAGAAAGCTTTTAGGAGAGTTTTTTGTTTATTTGAAGAACAGTGCAGTTTCTGAACAATGAGAGCAATGTAGCCGAGTTAAATTGAATGGGGAGGTGAACAGCTACCACCCAGCCATACTGCAGTTCTGAACAAATTGTTAGCTTTAGTTTCTTATGAGTATGTCTTTGACTCATAAATGCTCAAGTGTTGAAATTATAGTGTTCTGAATATTTTGTAAGTTAGTATATCCTCTGAGTCTTTCATGGTGACATTTTAATCAAGAAATTATTGTAAGTAGCAGAATAGCCAAGAGGTTGCTCACAGTATTTTAGAACCTCTCTATCAGTTTATGGGAGAATGGGTATAAAATGATCTTTCTTGTAAGAATTCCTAGAAGCATAAGTATCCAAGCTGAAAAGAATACTTTATTTGGAAGAATCTCTTTTACTGAACAATCCTGAGTTTGTAGGGCCACTGAGGCAGAAAGAAATACCAGAAAGACAGTTTTATACCCCTTTTCCAAGCAGGGCTAGCTGTGTGATCACTCAGGTGATCATATCCTTTCCTATGGACTCAAACTCACTTCTTAAATCCCATATGCCAGAGGAAATGCTAATATATTCTCTATGTAATTAGAATTCAGGCCTCGTTTGGTTTTATAAAGCATAATAATTAGCCTAGTAAAAGGTATCCCTTTTCTGCTGTCATCTGTTTTCTTCATGTGCTGCCCGAGTTTTATTCAAACAACACAGTATGCTTTGAAAATACACAGACCCTTTGACTGCAGAAAATGCACTTAGAAATGGGAGCAAGGCGTTTGCACGTACGTGTACAAAGTGAAGAGTCACTGTGAAGTTCTGAAAATCTCGAAGATGACACTAATGTTGTTAAACTCATTCTGTATTGACCTATCTTGTTGCTGTCTTTATAGTTGCCCCACCTTTTTGAGAGCAGTCTAACTGCAAAAATGTTTGAGGGTAGAACTACGTTTTGTGGTTAACGCAGTGTGTCTATCTTCCTACTAGAAATAATAATCCTCTTGCAAATGATTTCATTGCTTTAGAAGCTCTTTGACAGGAAGTCATACAAAGAGAGAACTTTCTGTAACCATCCTTCATCATACTGCAAGCAAGTGAGTTAAGTACCATCAAAAACTGACTCCTCCACAAAGAAACCAGTCGACCCTAGTGAGAGTTGGTGGCACTAGAGAGTAACCAGAGGATGCTGGAGCAGGGATTTTTCTTTTCCGTTGTAGCTGATGCATCAACTTTCAGATTTACAACATGTGCACAGTGCTGAGTCTCATTGGTTTCCTTCTGCACTTGGTTTTTGCATTTACGATGTATATAAAAGTAGGCATTTTTAAATCGAATGAAGACACCTGTTTTTGAGTTATATCGCTGGTAAGATACAAGGGGAATCACTAGAAAAACTCATTGGCTTGAAAAGAAACAGGAGTAAGTAACCCTTTAAGTTGAGGGCATGATATGACTCATTGGTTTTAGTGTCTCTACTAACCTGCTGGGGCAGAAGCAGCTGCCCCAGCTCCTTGACAAGGACCTGATATTGAGGTTCAAACTACAGTACTTGATGGGTAGTTTATGTTTTGGCTCCTCGAATGCTTTTACTAGTAAATAATTAGAATGATCACAGACTTAGGGTATAAAAGGAGCCCTGCCAGAACTACATTTTGAGCCAGTCTTCCTTGGAACAGCAGTTTCTGCAGTCAAGAGTGATTTTCCCCTTCGGTCAAGATGCTGTACAAGGGTACTTCCCTTGGATTAAGTAATTCCTCACCTTCCTTTTGGTGAGTGGCTTTTCATCTGGGTACCCTTGGGTGGGTGTATGATTTCTCCCTTGTGTGTGTGAGTGCCTACACGTTTTGGATCATCTTTTTTATAGAGTACTCCTTAAAGTTTAGGCGTTTTGCTGTGTAGCAATATATTCCTGACTGACATCCAAGCTTCAGTGTTGTCAAAGTGCCAAACAACTCTGGTTGCAATAAATCTGCATTTTTCTGATACCTCCTGCTGTCTGGTTTTGTGGGTGCCTCTGCAACACAAGCTCCTTCATACCTAGACAAATTATTCCATTAGTGTCAGACAGTAGAACAGAATATTTAGCATTCAAATACTGAGATGAGTTTTTTCTATCTGGGAACAATGTCCACAAAAGAGAAAAATAGCAGCAAGGGTTACTATAGATGACAAGCATACTTAACATATTACCTGCTAAGAGCTATGGGAGGAAGATGACATAGATAGTATTAATGTAGAACATGTACAGTGCCAATTGTAGCTCAAAGTAAGCTCAACTCTAACTGCTATTTCCTTTCTTTCTTTCACTTGAGTAAGTAACTTTCCTATACAGATACCCTCTCAAGCTTGAAATCAATAGTATATAAAAAAAAAGGGTTAAAGAAAGTGGGAAGACAAAGTGATCAATAAGTTTGAAAAATATTCCCAAATATGAAGTTTTAATTCCAATTTTCCATTCTCTCTCCCCTCCCCCCCC
>VZRI01011787.1:172465-236105 GCA_013397515.1 Upupa epops
AGGGAGGTGAGATGTTCCAGCCCTGGAGATATTCAAGGTCAGCTTAGATGGGGCTCTGAGCAACACATTCTAGTTAGAGATGTTTCTAGTTATTGCAAAGGTGTTGGACTAGATGACCTTAAGTGTCTCTTTGAGTCTAATGTATGCCAGGATTCGTCAGTTCTAAGTCTCTTCGTCTGGAAGGGATGTGCAGAAGGAATATCTATTGATATGGATACTCCTTTTTGTTGTTGTATTTATAGATTTCTATTCTACTCTGTTTTATGGCAACCAAATAATCTGTAAAAGAAACTCATGACCTGTTTCTACTGCTGAATACTTCTAACAAAGTTGTGACTGGTCTCAGCATGTTAACCTTTGCCAGTTCTTCCAGGGTTTAACATATCACCAAAATGTTCAAGTCACTGAATCATAGAATCATTAGGGATCAGAAGGGACCTTGGAAGATCATCTAGATCAATCCCCCTGCTACAGCAGGGTCACCTAGACCAAACAGCCAGGTTTGATGCAATTAATTGGCAAATAATTTAGGCAACCAGTCTTCTTGAATGACAGAAGAGTTTTGAATGATAGCAGTATTTTTCTTAGCACAGGGAAGAAAGATGTTCCCTATTGCTGGTGACTGTCTCACAAGCAGAAACTGGTTTGTAGGAGCTTGCTAGAGGAAAGAAAAAGAGGAGGTAAACACTCTTTGCTTAATGTTCTTCTGTAAGAGCAGACAATTTTGTTCATTAGCTGCTTTTATGACCTTCTTTTTCCAACATAGGAAGAAAAGGAGAACCATTGAAATAACTTGGTGCAGCATTTTGATAGAGAATAAATGTTTATTGCTTTCAGGACAGACTTCTGTCTATAAAAGACCCAACATGTTTTTCCTCTTTTGTAAAGAAATGCCTGTGAAGGATATTTTCCATCTGCCTTGAAATACTGTTTTAGCTTCCTGTTTCCTTCTATTTTTTTAATGTTACCCCTATTGTAGTGAGTGGCTAGTGAACTGGAAAATTAATTAGTTCCACAGCCGTAGAGGTGAGTGGATGCTAGAGCTCTGAGTACTCCCTCCTTCCTCTGGAGTCTGTAAGATGCTCTTCTTTTTTTTTTTTCTTTTTAGATTTCATTCATTTAATGCACTCACTTCACTAATCCAGTCAGTCTTGACATGCCAAAGAATTCTCAGCCTCTGTAGCATCTTTAGCAGTTGATCTTTGAATTACAAAGGTGGGTTCTTATGACTTTGTTGTCTTCTATCAAGTTGCAATTAGATGGTCCCTTCTGTCTTTATGTTTTAGAAAATATTGGTTTTCTTAATACGATGCCTCTCAACATTGTTTTTCCTACTACAACTTGGTTCATTTCATTTCATTTCATTCTGCTCGGCATTTCATTGGTTCCAGGTTTTATCCTCTTGCCATTGATTTTTCAACATTTTGAGTAAAAAAGATCATTTTTATTTTCAGCATTTACAAGAGAAAAAGGAATAAAGCTCTTTTTTCCTCCAATACCTTTCCAGATGGTTTGTCCTGAAAAAATACATCAATGTGCTGACATAAATACTTCCTATGGTTTTATTTTGTGGAGAACTGTAGATGATGTTTGTGATAGATGATAGTCATTGTTAATAGATGTTACTAGCCATGTTTCTTAACAGACTGGTTTTAAAAAGCTGCAGTATTGTTTTTCTCCTCATCATTCAGGTTTTGTCTACTGAACATCCATAGGTAGGCGCAGCATCTTTCAATTTACATATTATGTTTATTAAAAAAACCCTTGAAGATTTGCAAATCAGCTTCTTATATCTGCTTCTTTTTATTTCACCTTGGAAATATGTTTAAGTTTTGCTTTTAAAAACATCTAGAGACAATAGCAAATGTTCTCCTAGACTTGTTGACTTAATCATTAACCAATGTTTCTCACATCCTATTCCTTACATGGCTCCTTAGAATACAAAATAATTCCATTGTGTTAATGGATGGCTCTGCATTCCCACAGTACACAGCCATGAGCCTTCGTATTGAAACAGAATTTAAGTGTAAATATTTTTGTACTTCAGCTAATAACAAATAAAAACCTGTGGGTTAAGTGCAAGTATCTGAGTTTCAGAAATGGCTGAAATCATTGGTCTGTAGCTTCCTTCAGCATCATTCTATTTCAGACCAAAACCTCGTGTCCTTAGGGAAAGACCTTTGTGTTTGTTTGAAAGGCTTTGCTGTCTAGTAAACTTCCTTTGATGTGTCACCTGCTGTTTGAGAAAGCATTTTTAATGAATCCTTCCTTAAGATTCACATAGCACAGCACATTCAGTTTCTTGCAGGTTTTTTTGTTTTTAATCTTTTAAGCAAAATACAATAATTTTGGCTACCTTTACAGGGAAAGTGTCTGCAGTGAGAGTTTCCTTGTGAAAATTTGTCTCAGTTGTGAGGAGAGAGAGGAAGAATATATTAAAAACCTGAGTTTGTTCGTGTGGGTGTGTGTTTGTTACCACATGCTGTATGTAGTATTTGGTGGCAGCATCCCAGTTACGATCCAGCAGTCCTTTAGCTTCTGTTTTTGTTGGGAATGCCTATTCTCTTTCCTTTTCATTTCCTCTGGCATGGCATAGAGTCATAGAATCAGACAATCATTAGCGATTGGAAGATCATGTAGTCATAGAATCATGGAATCCCTAGGGATCAGAAAGGACCTCGAAAGATCATCCAGTCCAATCCCCCCTGCCACACAGCAGAACATCTAGACCAGATCCAGGTGGGTTTAAAAGATCTCCAGAAAAGGAGACTCCACAAACTCCCCAGGCAAACCCCTGCAATGTGCCATCTCCGTCACTGGGAAGAAGTTATAGAATCAGTCAGGGTTGTTATAGAATCAGTTTAGTCCAATCCTTGTCTCAATTTACACATTTCACACAAACCAGTGAAAGTTTCTGTGGTTCTGGATGTTGTATGACTGGTGTTTGTGTGCTTTCATGTTTTTTAGATTATCCTTTCCAACATTAATTTTCTGTTAGATTTGACTCAGTCTAAGAATTGGCATATTTATGCCAATTGAATTATTCACCTGTTTTCCATGAAAGCTTATTTCAGGTGCTAGGATGCTTTGTGTCTACCTTCAGACACACTGTAAGGGATCTTATTTCATGAACAGGCTGCCCAGGGGGGTTGTGGATTCTTCTCTGGAGATGTTCTAGACCTTCCTGGATGTGTTTCTGTGCGACTTGGTCTAGGTGATCCTGCTGTGGCAGGGGGATTGGACTGAATGATCTTTCGAGGTCCCTTCCAATCGCTAATGATTCCATGAAGAGCAGTTCCCTCTCAGAAGTGTGTGCCTCTGTAATCCGTGCCTGATTTCATAATTGGTTTTATTTTTCTTTCTTTTTCCTTGTACGCCTCACTCACACTCCAGTTACTGCTATGTAATTATTAATTATATAGAGCAGTTAGTTTGGCTGCTGATCACCCTCAATTCCATCTGCAATCCAAAAGTGTGCTACATTTACAGATATTTTCTAGAAATTTCTGGTGCCACCTATTGGCTAAAACGTAGAAGTGCAGCTGAAATTCTCTGAACCTAAAAGCCAAGCTGGCTGTGGAAATAACTATTGGAGCCATGTGTTAATTAGTTAATTACTAAAATACTTATGTGTATGCAAGCTTGTCTCGGAGTCAGAGACAAATCCGATGTGCAATATGTATTGATACTGCATAGATTACTAGAGAGAATGCAAGCTGCTACGTTCTAGTAACTTTATAACTTTGTAATTATAAGTTTCAAATAAATATCAACACTCGTCAGCTGAAAAGTTCGCTAATTAAACACTGTGAAAGCTGGATTTGGTAGCTTCCTATTCTTTCTGTTAATTCCATCTCTTAATTTGGCATTTCTCTTATGGACTGTGCATGCAGTTTTAAATACATTTCCCGAAATAGCAGCTGTGTAAACTTGTGTCATTAGGAAATAAACACTCTATGTTAATAAGTAATTTGAAATCTACTTTTTAATATGTATATATATGTATGTACTGATTTTTATCTTTAATACTTAGTCTTACTACGCAGAAAACTCTTCAATTGCCAATTTAATTGCGACTTCATGTATTTTACCAACTGGCTAAAGTAGGTAGCACCAAGGGAGTCGAGGGATGCACATTTCTCAACACAGACGGTTTCACTTTACACTCAGTATAGAAATAGTGAATGTACAGAGTTGCAAATACGAGGTCATAAGTGGAGTTGGCCCATTCACTCTTTCAGTAGATCCCACAAAAAGGCAATGAGTTAGTTTGAAGTGACTATGGAGCAAATCCTGCAAGTGATTTTGGAAACTAAAAGATGCTTGGAAAATTCCTCATTCCCAAAGAATGTTTCCCCAGTCAGCACTCCATGGCAAGAGACATTTAGGAATGGCACAATGTATTTTCCAGGCTGTTAGATGATTCCCTGCCCAAAGTGTTCATCAGTTATCAGAGTGATAGGAGGATGGAGCCAGGCTCTTCTCAAGGTCATCTAGTGACAGGACAAGGGTCAGTGGGTGCCAGCTGGAACAGAGGAGGTTCCGTTCAATATCAGAAGGAACTTCTTCCCAGGGAGGGTACTGGAGCACTGGAACAGGCTGCCCAGGGGGGTTGTGGAGTCTCCTTCTCTGGAAACATTCCAGACCCACCTGGACGTGCTCCTGTGCAACTTGGTCTGGGTGATCCTGCTGTGGCAGGGGGATTGGACTGGATGATCCTTTGAGGTCTGTTCCAATCCCTAATGATTCTATGGTTCTATGATCTTCCTGGATGAAACTTTTGTGACTTCAAAATTGCTTCTATGATTCAAGCCCCACCTAGTGAAGCTGAATATAAAGTACCGAATCTCTCACAAACATAGATAGGGAAAACATCATGGGAATGAACAGATGGGTTTGGTTGATTTGTTTACTTATGAGACACTACGAGGTGGCCCTGACATAGTTACAAGTTAAGTTGGGTTTACACAATTAGGTCTGTGTCAATGAGAGGAATCTATGCATAATTGTGGTTGATAATTGAAGTTCTGGCAATGATGATAACATGATTAATTAGCATTAAGTAATTCTCTCGATATGCCTACTCTACAAAATCAGTTTTACTTCCCAAATATGTAATATTTAATTAGGTGAATTACCTATTTGTTTCATTCTCATCTATAAGAAAATCTGACTTGATACCTGAACTTGTTTGACTTCTTAACAAGGTCTACATGCATCTGTCAGATAGTGTGCTTCTCTCTAAGAAGAGACAGCATTTAAAAGTTAATCTGAATAAGAAGTATTATTGGAAGTGTGAGAGAAATCACTGCATAGGTTGTTTCTTCCGAAAAACCCATAAACAACGCAGTGTTCAGAAAAATCTTACTCTTTAATCCCTTCTGACTAGTTTATCTATTCTCATTGTTTTGCTAAGAGCAGAAAATAATAGAACAAGCCATTTTCCAATTTACTGAATGCCCTCCAAAAAATAGGAGACCAACTGTTGCGTCTTCTGTGCTTTACAGACAGGGAAAATGCAGGTGTATTTGTTATTTCCAAGCTGTGTTAGCACAGGTGTAGAAAACAAGGAGCCTATCCCTAACCTTTTGCATGGCTTCAGACACGGTATTGTATTTTCATCATAGGTCTGAACTTCTTGGTCTGTGTGGTTGAGCTTCTGAGTTGTTGAAAGCAGGATCCAGCATGACAGGCTGTCCTCTAAAATGCATAGTGGGAAAGCATAATGCATGCATGAGAAGCACACCGTGACAGAGAGATTGGATTATAAAATAACGCTAGTGTAATGATAAGTCTAGTGAAATGATATTTAGTCCTGACCTACTCTTGACCTAGATATATTTTACTGTAGGAGTATTACTGGTAGTATTCAACCTGTTGTCTCAACACCTGGGCTTCTTGATTTGCACTTAACTTAATGTTACCTGAATACTTGTGCTTACCTTTGTGCTTACCTTGTGCAAGTAGTTCTGCTGTCATGGAGTAACCTGATTTCACTGAAAGGAAGTATCCAAGACCTGGTTTTATTCCCACAGGAATCCAGCCTCTTCTCACATCACATGCATGTTCCTTATATGTAGAGTAGAAATGGTTAACCATGGAATCACAGAATGCTTTGACTTGGAAAGGACTTTTAACAGTCATCTAGTCCAACCCCCTTGCAGTGAGCAGGGAAATCTCAACTAGATCAGTTTGTTAGAGCCGAATCCACCCTGACCTCCCAAGTTTCTAGGAGTAGGGCTTCTGTCACCTTTCTGGGTAACCTGTTCCTGTGTTATAACCACTCTCACTGTACAAAATCTCTTCATGTATTTAGTCTAAATCTACCATATTTTAATTTTAAACCACTACACCTTGTCCTGATGGCCTGCTAAAAAGAGTTTCCTCTTCTAAGTCCCATATAAGTACTGAAAGGGTACCCAAGGTGGCCACCGACCTTCTCTTCCCCAGGCTGAACAACTCCAACTCTCTCAGCCTTCACAGAAGTGGTTCCATCCCTGTGGTAATTTTTGTAGCTCTCCAAGTCTATTTATGTTAATGTCAGAAATAATTTCCCTCCCTCAGTTCTCAGAGCTGAATAAGGAAGATTTGCCTGTTGTTTCTCCATGAAGCAGAGTCTGCATACTAGAGCCCACTATACACTGTAGACCCAGTCAAAGTGGTTTGCAAGTGTCACTCAGATGAAGTGTCAGTTGAGGCTGAAAGGCAGGGAGGGAAACACAGGTATTAAGGCCTCAGTGGTGCCTCAAAAAGCATAGGACACAGCGGAACTGAAGGAAAGGACTTTATGGAGGAAATATTTCAGGGAGGAGGGAACAAGAACTAGGGCGTCTCTTGTCCACCTGTGTTGTTAGCCATGCAGCCCGAGTGAGCTGTGCCCAGGGCTGAGCCCCAGCTGAGCCAGCAGTGGAGCAAGGTGCAGCCCACCCCAATCAGGTTGTCCCATCTCCTCTGACAGAGTAACAGCCAATTTGCAGGCCTGGCTTTTGAAGAGTAGTATCACTGAGAAATCAGACTCATAAAGCACTATTATACCAACCCCTGGTTTATATTTTCTAACTGAAATAATGCTTTAACCTCACTCTGAGTGTTAAATGGGGCTCAGGATAATTACTTCCTTTCCTCACAGGGGTGGTGTGAGAATTAATTAGTTCGCATTTGTGTGGTGCTTTCAAGACACAAAGTGCTATACATGTGCTAATCAGTTTGATTATTACTAGCTGTATGTCATTTACACTGTCAGGAAAGCCATACATGAATAATCCAGCCCAAGAGTTCATTTTTACATACTTCATCTTAGCCAGTGCATTAGAAATGCCTCTCATAAAAGGAACAGTAGAAGAGATAAAGGTGTGCATTGTGTAGCTAAAGAGGTTTGCCACCCAAGAGTGCCATTTTCATCTCATAAACATTAACAAAATGCTGCTGTAGTGGATTTTAATTCTCAAAGCAACCATGTAAACCATTTTGCCACAGAGGTGTTCTGGACTCTGGATCTTATAACTTAAAATTGCATAAGAATACAAACTTTGGATAGGAGGTACCATCCGGCCAGATGTTAATGTGTCTCCACACTCTCAGATATGAACAGCATTGACCAACTGGCAGTGAAAGTCTTTGTTAGTACCTGCTTGTGGCAGTAATGTTCATAAGACAGGAGACCTAAGTTACTTTATAATGACCTTACGTACCTAAGAAGAGCAAGAGTTCTATGAACGTTATGTCCCAGGGTAGCACTTCTGTGTTACAGGGAAACGAATGTGTAAACAGGAAATCTTTCATGAGAGGTGGAACACGTGAAAACTTCTTTCCTAGAGATGCGTGGTTTTACCTTAAAGTCATAGTATCCTTTTAAGAAGCAAAGACCAAAGCAATGTTATGGATATTCTGCAAATGGGGAAAAAGACAAATATATATCACTTATATAAATGTCTCCAACAAGCAAGTCTTCCAAATGAAGCTCTTACAATAGGTGATGGCCACTGTAGTACCATTTGTCATGAAATGCTCATAATCGGTAATAAGTGCAACTCATTCCTCTTTCAAGTCTCTCTAAGCTTCCCAGCACCCTATTCATTCCTCTTGCCTAGACTCATCATCTCTATGTAACCCATTCTATTTATTTTATTCTGGCTTCATCTTCTCCTGATTCACCCTGGTTTTTTGGTGTTACTGTGCTTCTCCTATTCTTCTTTGTAATGCCTTTTTGTGTCTCCAGTTTTCTGCTATTCATGCTTTCCAGAGAGTGTTGTGTGGCTTTCCCTCCAGTTTATTATGCTCTTTTCCCTGGTACAAAGCTGAATCTTTTCTTCCTCCATTTTTTTTTTCCCCTTTCACCCTTTTTTTCCTTACATGTTTCTATTTCCCTTTCCTCTTCCCTTCTCTTTTTTTTTGTGTCCTGTTCTGGGCCCCTCAGTTCAAGAAGGACACAGAGCTGCTGGAGGCTGTCCAGCGTAGAGCAACGAAAGTGATGAAGGAAGTAGAACAGCTCCCTGATGAGGAAAGGCTGAGGGAGCTGGGTCTCTTGAGCTTGGAAAAAAGGAAACTGAAGGGCGACTCCATGAATGTTCATCAACATGGAAAGGGTGGGTGTCAGGAGGATGGAGCCAGGCTGTTCTCAAGGTCATCTGGTGATAGGACAAGGGGCAATGGGTGCCAGCTGGAACAGAGGAGGTTCCATATCAATATCAGCAGGAACTTCTTCCCAAGGAGGGTACTGGAGCATTAGAACAGGCTGCCCGGGGGGGTTGTGGAGTCTCCTCTGGAGATGTTCAAGAGCCATCTGGATATGTTCCTGTGTGACTTAGTCTAAGTGATCCTGTTGTGGCAGGGAGATTGGACTGGATGATCTTTCAAGGTCCCTTCTGATCCCTAATGATTCTATGATTCCTTCTAACACACCATAAATCTTTTTCCTTTGGTAGTGGTATTTTATTTAATGGAACACTAACACCACTGTGGGTTTTTACGTATTGAAAGCACTTTGGACTTGTGGGAGGGTAATCTTTCAACAGTTATAATAAACCCTCTGTAGATGTGCATTCCTATCCCAGCACTGTGGCTAAACTGTCTCTGACTTCTATCAAGGTAATCACAGGTTTAAGGGGTGATGTGAGTGCTCTGATCTTCTGCTGAAACCTCACTTCCCCGATAAGCTCACCTCTGTCTAACATTTTAAACCCCAACTGTATTTGTATTATTTATGTACAGTAAATTTAACTAAGGAGTAAGAAAGCCTTACTTGTTTTGAAGATGTCTTCCAAACAGCTGAACTCATTAATACAAGCTTTCTCACCCTCTAAAATGATTCTCATTTCATAAGTTGTGTTATAGCCCCACCATTACTCAACCTAAGTTCATGAATTGCCCTTTTGAAAAGGAGGAGCAAGGATGGAAAAGAAACTAGTGACTTGCCTGGGTACTGTTTATAAAGTTGATTTACTAGCAGTCATTCAATTCTAAGATGCTTTATCATCTGATATGTCATAGCATGGTGATCACTGTGGGAATCCATGGCCTCTAGAGGTATCTGCTGGCCTCTGTACTGTAGGGAGCAAACAGCTGTTGAAGCTGCAAATTGTCTCATTTGACTCCCCCAGCTCGGTAAGGGTCTGACTCTGTAATCCTGCTTTTGTTTTGCGTTACAAGGGGGTGAGATGCTTTTCGACATGCTGCTCAGACCCCCTTTCCTCCTTTTTTTTGGTGTTCTTTCATTTCTGCAGAGCAGGAACAAGAGAAATAGTAGTAATATGGAGCAGATACTTGTGCATCTGATCATGAAGGTGTGTATGTCTATGTTTATATAGATATCTGTATGCATGTGCACATATATGTGTATGTGTACATATGCATCCTAACACTTAGCTGTTACAATGCAAGAAAGGAACCGTTTTGTTATTCAGGTACTATTCACACAGTCCAAAGGAGGAATGTTTTATTGTGGTTACTATTAGACATACCCAGTCATTATTCTCTCTCACCTTTCTGCCTGGCAGAGGACTTTGCAATAAATCCTTTTGACTTTTGGCAAAATGGGAGGAGAATATGATGAAGTAGCTTCTTTAAAAATGCAAGGAAAAGTGACCTCAGACTAGCTCAAGTCAGTGAAAAGGAAACACATTATTCTTCCACTGGTTGAGTCCCCTGAAAGATTTCTAAGAAAATTGTTGTTCATGTGAGGGTAATTTTGAGGAAACATTTTTACGGTGTCACATCCTCAGGTACTGGGATATCCGAATCTGATCTTTCTTTCTAGTTTTTTAACTGGTGAGTCAGAGTCTTTGGAATATTGATTTTTCATTCCGAATCTGGGATATTTATGCAAAAAAGTCATTTTTGTTTGCATGAATTAGTGATGTTTCTCATGTCCAGAGCCATCTTCAGTACATATGGCCGTAATTTCAGTCACATTTAAGCACCTATGCATGTTAAATACCCACTCGTCGTGTTGAATAGTATTTCTTCTTATGTGTGGTTCTAATTAGCCATTGGGTTTCTCATCTTGTGCAGTGAATTTGAGTCAGAGCAGAACAGGAATCTTTGTGAAACACACAATAAAAATGACTAAGGAACTCTGATTAGTGTGGCATTTATCCTGGCTTCTCTATTTTGTAGGAGTTCTGCCTGAATTTGAAGGTGGGTAAGGAAATCTGAATCTACTGTAGAATGAATATGTCTAAAAGAATGACTTTTGACAAATGAATGCAGGAAATTAGGAGCTGTGGATATCCTAATCTTAGTGGGAGACACAAGAATGCTAAATTTTAGGTATAATGCATCACACTTCTTTTATGAGTGATCAAATGTCTTTGCTTGAGTATTGCCTTTAAAACCTTTCATTGAACAAAGAAGGCTAGAATGGAGAGATCTCTATTGTTTCTTCCTCACCGTCCAGTTTGCAAGAAACAAACACATTTCAATCCTGTGTGACTTGGTCTGGGTGATCCTGCTGTGGCAGGGGGGTTGGACTGGATGATCTTTCGAGGTCCCTTCCAATCCGTAATGATTCTGTGATTCTGTGAAGCTTTATTTCTGTTTCTGAAGTATTTGGGAAATTTATTCCCAGTGATCTCTAGTTCTGTAAACACCAGATCATTTGAGAACCCATGCAATTATTTCACAGAGAGAGGTTTCATATTTTGAGAACCAGCTCCATCGGTGGCTATCCATCAGTGAGTTGTTACGTATTCTTCATCTAACGCATTTAGATTGTATTCACATTGCTTCAGAAAGCCTACTGCTATTATTTCCAGTAAAACATAAATCTGGAATTTCCTCAGAGCTAAAACACAACTTTAAAATAACATTGAAATACATCTAAGCTAAAGTCGGCTTCTTCCTTCCTGGCTTGTATTAGAAATAGTGTAGCCATCAGGAGCAGGGGGGTTATCATCCCCCTGTATTCGGCACTGCTGAGGCCACGTCTTGAGTACTGTGTCCAGCTTTGGGCATCTCAATACAAGAGAGATGTGAGGGTGCTGGAGCAGGTGCAGAGCAGGGCAGCGAAACTGGTGAAAGGCCTAGAGAATAAATCTTATGAGTTAAAACTGAGAGAGCTGGGGCTCTTTAGTTTGAAGAAGAGGAGGCTGAGAGGAGACCTTGTTACTATTTATAACTACCTGAAAGAACGTTGTGGAGAGGTTGGTGCTGATCTCTTCTCACAAGCAATTAGTGATAGAACAAGTGGGAATGGGTTCCAGTTACGACAAGGGAAGTTCAGACTAGATATTAGGAAGAAGTTTTTCAAAGAAAGAGTGATCAAGCACTGGAATGGTCTGCCCAGGGAGGTGATTGAGTCACCATCCCTGGATCGTTTGGATGAGGGGTTGAGGGATATCGTTTAGAGGTGACCTTGTAAGGTAGTGTAGATAGTTTGATTCTATGATCCCAGGGATCTTTTCCAACCAGAGTGATTCTATGATTCTAGCTGTGCTTTAATTCAGGAAGAACTATTCCAAACAGTAAATCAAATATGAGTATCCAATAGGTCATGCAAGGTACCAGGAGTCAGTCAAGATGGCTGAAGTTCTTCACACATGGCAATCCTTGTGTGAGCATAGGGAACACTGAGTCAGAGGCAAATATGTTCAATTGAGCAATTACTCTTGGAACCTTGGCCTCACGTGCACTGGCTGTGGTAAATTACAGTTGTGGCTGCTCAAAGATGTGCTGTGCCTGGAAGGATGACACTGCCTCAAATCAGTTCTGTCACCTTTTTTAAGTACAGTTGAACAGTCAGCTGGACTGAATATAAACTTATTGTTGTTTAGTTGCATCAGGCACTCCTGGCAGGAGATGTGATTGATAGAAGGGATACAGCAACGTGTCACTGGGAGCTGTTTCAGCAGCAGCATGTCTGAGACTGTCTTTAAGTGCCTTACAGACTCAAAAGAGCTGATGTCCGAGATGTTTATAGAAGGCTAGAGGTTAAGTGGGTTGCTGCTCTTAAATTTGGCAAGTGTTTGAATATTCAAAGTCCACAGCAGTCTGTAAAATGCTATTCAAATGCACTGTGCCAGGATAGACACTGGCATGTGCTGAAGTGAAAATAAGTCACAGTTTTCATTTCACCTCCCTTCAAAATCAGCAATATATTGACCCATCGTGTTCCTTCCATGCTAAACAGAGGTATTTTGAGGAATTTTTAGGTTTGCATTCAAAAGGGATTGCCACTTTGTCAGCAGAGCATGTCTCTAACTGTTCACACACCCTCCAAGCTCATTTATTCTTTTAGTTAGGGGAAATATTTTGGCTAGAATATGGTTCATGAATCTATGTTAACGACATGTTGAATTTTAACAACTGTTACAGACCATATGTGGCCTTCCAGCATTTAACAAGGGCCTTTAAGAAAGATGAGGACAATCTTTTTAGCAAGGCCTGTTGCATCAGAATAAGGGGTAATGGTTTTAAACTTAACAGAGAGGACACTTGGAATAGATATAAATAGATAGAGATGGTAAATGTTCCACCCCTGGTAACGTTCAAGGTCAGGTTTGATGTGACTCTGAGCAACCTGATCGAGTTGCAGATGTCCCTGCTCACTGCAAAGGAATTGGGCTGGATGACCCTTAAAAGTCCATTTGATCATAAAACCAATCTGTAATTATTTGATTCTATGAATCCATATTGCACAAAAATTTGCCTTTAATTTTCTTCCTTTTTGCCCTAAAAAGCTAAATGGTTTCTGTTTGGTTCAAGTAGTAATTTCACTATGAAATAAAGACAGTAAAATTTATAGCATTTAGAGCTGATGACATCTGCGGTGGTCATTTGAAATCCCCCCATATTTTTGATCCAAACGAAAACAGTTTTGGTATTACTGTTGTTTCCTGATACTGTTTTGATTATGAACCAGTAAAGTTACTCCAAATCTATTTCACCATTCCTGTTTCTCTTTCTGACCAGATGGTTCTTCTTAAGAAAGTTCCTTTGTTTTCCTTGTCACTTCTGCAAGTTAATATAGTGATTTAGCATGTGTTCTGTGTGCCTTCCTCACTGAACTCACCTTCTCTAAACTATTTTAGTGCCATTTATTGCATACAGGACTATGATCTGCAGGCTGAGGGGTGATCTCATTAATGTCTACAAGTATGTGAGGGGTGGGTGTCAGGAGGATGGAGCCAGGCTCTTCTCAAGGTCATCTGGTGATAGGACAAGGGGCAATGGGTGCCAGCTGGAACAGAGGAGGTGCCATATAAATATCAGCACTTCTTCCTAGGGAGGGTACTGCAGCCCAGTGGGGTTGTGGAGTCTCCTCCTGGAGACATTCAAGACCCACCTGGATGTGTTCCTGTGTGACTTGGTCGACAATCAAGAAACCTCTGAAATTCAGGGCTCTAGCTCTCCTAGCCGCATATTGGTGTATTGTTGCTATGCTGCTGTTCTGCTGTAAGGTAGATATTACTTCTACTTAACATGCTGGCATAAGTGACTTCCCCCCATCCCCCTCCCCTTTTCAGTCAACAGATGGAACAACAGTTTCCCTGTACTCGGTAGGAGATACGGGAATTAGTAGAAGGCCATCAGGGAATGTGCTGTTGATGCTTGAACTAGAGGATCAGTATTTTTGCTGTACTGTGTTTGTAACCAGCACTTATTTTGCCAGCGGCTGTTTTTGTGTAAGTTGCTGCAATTTTCAATTCCTTCCATCCGCTCGCTTTTCTAGAGCAGCAGTAGAAGCTTTCACAGACTGCTGAGAAGCCTGCCAGCTCCTTGCAGAGCTGGTGAACCTTTCAGTAGTGTCTTGGAGGTTTCACCTCCACTGATGATGGGAAATGTTCTACAGGATGAAATACTGTCCTATCTCATGGGTGAAACCTCCACTCTACATAGCCTTTACAGTTTATAATGACTGAATAGAATTTGTAAGGAGAGGACAGTGCTTGCATCAGACATGTAGATAATCTAATGCTTTGAACGTGTAAACTAAAATGAATGGGTGTTGTCCTGTTGGATTTCCTTGCTGGTTCAGTTCAGGCTTTTCATACAGGTAACTGTTTGCAAGGTCTGCGGATCAGTGCTGCATACAGGCTTTCAGTTGTGCATGATACAAAGCCAGGACAAATTGAAGTAATTTTCATGGTTTCATTTTGTTTTCTGCTTTAAGTCTGTGACTCCCAGGCAATCCTGAAGATGATTTATAGCTGCAGCCATGTCAGTGGAAGTTAAAACATTTTAATGCCCTCATTTGTTCTCACAGAAGTCAGATTATATTTGATGTGAGATCTGTAATGATGCTGCACATTAAAATGGAAGTGCAAGGAGATTCCTTGGGATGCAATTCGTTTACAGCTCACTGCCTCTGATTGATTTGCAAGGCTGCTTTACACATTCTAATGGATTTTGACTGTAGCTGCGTTCTGTTCTCTACTACTAAAATGTGAATTGTCTGTACAAGCCAGAATAACTGACCTTGAGTATGCATCCCTGTGTCAGCCGGTTACAAGATCCTAACATGCATAGTGAAAGAGTAAAACATTCCGTTTCTTATGGAGAAGTCCTTTGAGTAATACAAGACAGAGCAATGAACTCAGCTGCTCTTAACAGTCAGTCCAAGAGGAAAGGGAAAAGACAGAGAAGGCTAACTGGTCGCTGAGGGGGATGGAAATGAGGGATATTCTTTTTGGTGGATAACTGTAGTTATAATTCATTCATATTTCACAGTAGGAGTTCTCTGAAAAAAATCCATGAAAACATAGACTTTTTTGCCAAATGTCTGCATTTTGAAGAGAGATCTCGCTTGTTTACAGTGATAATAGCGTAAACATTGCATGGGGGCAGGACAAAAACAGAGAAACAAACCATTTCATATTGTGAAAAAGAAGTCCAAAGTATCTTGGCAGTGACAAATTTGTCATCTACTGCCTCAGATTTCCTTGCCAGCATTTAAATTAAACTGGAGTAGCATCAAATCAGTCCTGTCAGTACTCTGCTCTAACTTTTGGTTAAACTCCTCATTTTCAGCTTGTTAAAATGTTTCATCGATACCAAAAATGCATCCCATTATCAGTCCTTGGCATGTTTCTGTGACCGGTGAATAGGACCCTACCCAGCATCGTTTTCTTGCAGTTACAGAACAGTAACCTCACGGTCTCTTCATGAGCCACTTGGTGCTGTTGGTTGCCTAGTGTAGACGTGCAAAACATTTTTTCTCCTCCTGAGAAATGTGATTTCCTAGATTTTTATCCCAACAGGGCACCATTTCAATACTGGCAAGTGTACACCATTCAAAAGAAACAGACGTTCACAGGAAAAATGATCTTCACCACTACAGTCAAGCTCTATGAGTTGATGGTCTGTGAAGTCACATTTAACTCAATTTCAAAGCCTCCCTTCCAAGTGGTTCAAGAAATGTCTGTTTGTGTTAATTCCTTTAGCCCAGCGCTGTCATTGATGAGGTGTTTGCACCTGATTGCTACACTGATTCACAGATGAATTTATTAATCAGGAAAAAATGTATTGAAAGACTTTTCCACAGTGGCCTCTCCTGCTTTCTGTGACATGCTCTCATTCCATCTGTGTCTTTAGAAATCGTGGTATATAATAAAAGAGAAGTGTTGTTCTTAAGCTTCCTGTGAAAATCAAGAAAGATTTTCACTGAACTTATTACAAAACAACAAGAGTTCAAAGCAATCCAAGTTTTATGAGGTAAGGAATCCAGTGAGTTATTTAAATTAGACAGCTCAATCACAAGAGGTAACATGAGAAAGCTTGTTCTTCTTCTTTCAGAGAGAAGTTACTGCATCCTGTGAATGCACAACAAAACACTAAGTTGCCTTTTCTATTTGATTTGATATTTGTGTTTGCAGAGTGCAGTCACAGAGTAACACACCTTCTTTTCAAGTAAAAAAAACCCAAAACAAGAGTACTCTCAGAGCCGTAAGCTCCTTCCTAACAGAGAAGAACTAAGGTAAAGAAGAGATTCTTTGGTCTGTTGCATTTCATTCAATATTACTTGACCTCAAACTACCTCTTGGAGAGGAAAGCCAAAAACACCTGGAAAGCACATTTTTCAAATCTTAAGATTTCTAAAATGTGTTTATTGTGTGAGACAATCTCAGGCAGAAGTGAAAACGTTGAGAGGGGGGTCATAATTCATACTAGACAGGCTTTGAAAGGAGGGTGAAGTAACTTATTCAGCCAAAGCTTAGAGTGAAGAGATTGGAAAACTCATCAAAGAGTTACAAAACATAAAGTGTCATCTTTGTATTCCTGTGACAATACCTCCAGCTTTTCGCTGCTGTTTTGGCTTCCTTGCAACTTGCTTCCATCTGCTGTCAGAATGGAAAGAGTTTTGTCTTTCTTCCCCTTATCACGTTCCAGTTCAGGTGTTCTTTTGCTGCTGCTTTCATCCTTGATTCTGGATCAGATGAGTGTTTACTTAGGGCATCAAGGAAAGTCCTCATTTACTGAAAATTTACTGAGGAAAATTGTTCATTGAGGTGTGGACTTGCTTTGAGTAGAAACTAGACAACCTTTCACGAGGTTTTCTTGGTGGACTCTTAAGAAAAGCTCCTCCCAAGGGGCTTAATCATGCAGAAAAGGGACCGCAGCACAGAAGAAGCAAACAGCACCAATTCCCCGGGTTTAGACAGTTCTCCACAATGCATCACAGAATTTTGCTCAAAATGGTGTTCACATATTGTCAAACTCAATTTTCTCCACAGCATTTCACATAATTCTGAGTAGACCTAATCTATAATGGCAAATATGCAGTGTATGGCAGGCTTCTGCTTCTGGAGAACAACTAGTCTTGACAGCTGACTAGTAATTTTTGCTCACAGATAGATTATTACCTCATTAAACTGATTTTGGTTGCAACATTACTATAGAATCCTTAGGGATTGGAAGGGACCTTGAAAGATTATCTAGTCCAGTCACCCTGGATCCACAGCTGGATCACCTAGACCAAGTCACACAGGAACACATCCAGGCAGGTCTGGAACATCTCCAGAGAAGGAGACTCCACAACCCTCCTGGGCAGCCTGTTCCAGTGCTCCATTATCCAGAATGGGAAGACGTTCCTTCTGATATTTATGTAGAACCTCTTCTGTTCCAGCTGGCACCCATTGCCCCTTGTCCTATCACCAGATGACCTTGAGAAGAGCCTGGCTCCATCCTCCTGACACCCACCCCTCATATATTTGTAGACATGAATGAGGTCCCCCTCCTCAGCCTCCTCTTCTCCAAGCTCAAGAGACCCAGCTCCCTCAGCCTTTCCTCATGAGGGAGCTGTTCTACTTCCTTCATCATCTTTGTTGCTCTACACAGGACATTGTCCAGCAGCTCTGTGTCTTTCTTGAACTGAGGGGCCCTAGCTATTCATGTGTACTATGAAACGATATTTTAATTAGTAGACAGGAAAAACATGTCTCTCTCTTCCAATCATCAGTTCCTATTTAACTCAGATTGTATATTTAAGACATAAACATTTGTTACAGCAAGTATAACCTTGTGGTTTTGCTTCAAAAATCCTGGTGACACAGTTCACCCTTAAAGCTATATGGATTTAGAAAAGACTTGTCAAAGATTTGCCTGTATAGGATTACAAAAAGGAAGTTAGGTGGATGCATACGTGGCTGTTGATGTTGTTGTTCTAGAAATGCAGATGAAGGTCATGACTGTTAGAGTGAACAGACCCTGAAATGGTTTGTGTCACATTCGAGATGATCTTTTTGCTTCTTATGCATTCAGTGAAGTATCAATGACAACCACAAAGTGCTTTGTTCCTGCTTATGTAATTATTTTAACGAAAAGCGATGGAAAAATGCTGTAGATGGCCTTTACATACTCAGATTTGACAGTGACCTCAACATAAATCTAATGGACTTCTTGTAGATGCCTTTTGTTCATCTGTTGTCACTGGCATCATCCCATCAGTACAAGACAAAGAGACTTTGTGAAAAATATGAATGGTCTAGGGCAAGAAGGGTTCTTTCTACATGATTTGCTCAACGTGGCTGTAAGTCAAGCATTTTGGCTAAAAAGCTGTGATCCTGTCAGTCTGATTCAGTCAAGGAATGAGCCTGAGAATTAAAGTGGAATATCAATGTGATGTATTTCCAGTTCCTTCATTCATATTATTTTTACTAGTTGAGACTGTTTCCCAACTGCATCAGAAACCTGCCTGTACTCAAAAATTGCTTTACTATGAAGGTTATGATCGGTTGTGACTCCTGAAGGAACGTTCCCAAAGTTAATAGACACTAGAAAGAAAGGAATTATTTATTTATATAAATCATGTAAAAGGTCAGAATTCTTTTGGACTGAATTTAATGACACGTGTCTTTGCAGGAGACTTGTCTTAGTCCCCTCCTTATTTCTAGAATATTTCAAGGGCTGCAAATTTTAATTCATGTCACAGCTTCTGTCACTGTATCTACATTTGCCTCCCAAAAACCTTCTATCTCTCTCTTTCTTTTCACTCCTTCCCAATCAGTATTTATACAGCAATAAATTTGATGCTTCTGTCTTTTTAGTTGGCAATGTATTCCTTGACTGCAAAATGAAGAGAGGGATTCTTGGAGTGGTATTCCTTTTTTTGTTACAGAAAAATAAGTCCTGGAAAAGAGGTTGTCCTTCTGATTTGGTGATCAGGTTCTCTTCCTGTTTTATTCCTTATTTATTTATATAAATCATAATCGTGATCAGCTGTCCATTTTGATTGCTGAAGTCTAATGAGCGAGATATATAGCTTTGAATTCAAAAGTGTGATTTTACAAGCCAACATTGAAACAATATCCTAGAAACAAATTGATAGAGATTATCCGTGGTTCTGTTCTATAGCTGAGAAAAGCTAACTACAAATATTCATGCTGGAATTTAAGGATCTGTCCTAGTAGTTTTCACTACACTGTTGTGTTAAGAATTGAACAGTAAAGGATTTCAATACCATTTGTCATTCCCTTTTCTATCCCAGCCTCTGCCCTAAGTTTATCACTGTTTACATCACAGTCAATCGTTTGAATATAAATACCTATTTAATGTGTACAACATATATAAGCAATAAATCCCACTCCCAGGAAAGAATTGGCTTACTCTTGGAATGAATACATCTCAGGGTCTCAGTGCTCAAAATTAAGGATGAATTATAATTGTTCAGCTTCTCAGTGCAAGGAGAAATTTCCAGATTTCTAAATCGCTAGTACTATTTGCTCTCATATTTACTAGACAATTTAATATAATTACTAGATATTTCATGTCAGGAAATAGGAAACAATTTTCCTGCGGGCAGATGAGCAGAGATCATTAGGGAAGTGACTGCATTCACTTCTGTGTTCTGCACTTCACCAGTTCAATGCATTACTAGAAACCTTCTTATCTCCTGCTCGTTTTCTGATACCTCAAGGCATCCTTTGTACAGTAGTTGTAAATGTGTCATCTTCTATTGTCACTGTACAGAAGATAATAGGGTAAATGTTCTGGAGAATGTTTTTTAGTTCAATATCTATTGCACCGTATCCTGCAGTTGCAGACTGGATTTGTTGACTGATTCATTCTTTTCCAGCCCTGAGTTTAATGTTTTCACTCATTAAGAAATTTGAGCAAAAATAACAGGAATGACAGGTGCAGATTCTGCCTGTTCAACATGTGAGATTACAAATATGTGATTTCATTAAACTTTCCTCTCTCATCCCAGGAAAGACACTGTGCAACAACTCATTCCTGGGTTTTCTGATAGTGTCTAAGAGTGTGTAAACACACCAGTGACACATAGTTACGAGTGTAAGTGTTGAACACCAGGAGTGAAACATCTGAAGTGCTTTTCCACAGTCAGTACTGTGTCCAAATGAGCTTTCTCTGTTTTCTCTTATGAACAAACAATGAGGTTTTCTCACAAAAATTAAAATAATAGAATTTGGACTTTGACTGTTCTGCAAAAACTGCCTGCAGGCATAGAAGTAATTATGAATTGTTGGGAGAAAAGGAAGAACAAAAAAAAACGTGATCAGCTGTCTGTTTTGGCAGCTGAAAGATGAGCTGTTTCATTCAAGACTGGAGAACAAATTTGAAAATGTTATTAAAAGAAATAAAGGAAAAAAAGAACTAAAAGAAGAAAAGGAAAGAAATAAAGGAAAAAAAGAACTAAAAGAAGAAAAGGAATAAGTTTTTTCTCTGAGAATTGAAAGCTTTTCTAGAGTAAGTCTAAAATTGCATAATTCTAGTAGAATTGTAGGCAAGGAAGCAAAGTACAGTTTTTTAGGTTAATGGGTTATTATGTAGACCTGCAAACGAGACACCTAACACTCTACTGCAGAGAGTCTCCCTATAAAACCTGTTCATTACTAAAGTGGCTGATGTTCTGCTGCTTTGTTCTTTGCCTTGTATTGCTTTAGGAATATCTTTACAGATCTACCTTTTGGGGGTCGTTTTGGTCCTATTCTGTCTACTATCTTTCTTCAGGGTTTTTTCTTTCCTAGCTCTTGTAAATAACATCATCTGACGCTACTTTTCTCTCAAATTCCTGCATTCCTTTTTTTTTCTCTGTTTTTTTCCTACTTCTCATTCTCAATCTGTTATTTTTCTCCTCTGTTTCCTATGATTAACTGACTATTTGTCTCTTATCAATAATTCAGTTTCTAAATGACAGAGTATTGTGAATCTAGATCAATAGCAAAAAACTTGTAAGTTGTAACCACATAGTTTTATGTTAGATTCATATTGGTTGCAAGCCATAGTCCAACAGTCTGGAAGACTTATTATCTAATATTTATGTTGTAGTGGAGCACCAAAAGCTCATTCTTAGTTAAAAAGTCTGGAACAAGAATAGCTGACGAAACAATAACAGGCAACAGCATGATTCTTTTTCAGAAACCCTTTTATTTTCAGTCGTCTCTCTGTTTCAGTGTGCTCTTGTAGATCATACTATAGAGTGATTAAAACTAAATATTCAGGGAGATGGATGAAATACATTCATATGCAATCACAGATTAAAGTGTGGTTCAAGTATCAAGATTCTATTGTCACTTAAGATTGTGCTTAATGTGAGCAATGCACTGAGATCAAGGTGAAGCTCTGGAGTTGACAGCAGGGGTAAGATCTTTATGAGTCTTAATTGGAGTGCAATTTTGTCTGAATCGCAGCTTCCTTTTCTTTTGTTTTCCTCTATTTTATTCCTCTGATTTACTAATAGCACAAAAAACCAAATGAACAATGTGCATCTAGTGTGTGGAAAGCAGAAGTACCTGAAGAACAGCAGAGAATTAGAGGGCTCTCATTCACTGATCTTTGCAGGGTAGACTGAAACTCTTCAGAAGGACGTATGTGGGACAGCATATTGTCAGCAACTTCACTGATGATACAAAGCTGGGAGGAATAGCTGACGCACCAGAGGGCTGTGCTGCCATCCAGCATGACCTGGGTAGTCTGGAAATGTGGGCTAAGAGAGACTTGATGAGGATGAACAAGTGTGAGTGTAGACTGCTGCATCTGTGGAGGAACAACCCTATGCACCAGTACTGGTTGGGACTAACCTGCTAGAGAGCAGCTATGGGGAAAAGTACTTAGGCATGCTGCTGGACCATAAACTGACCAGAAGCCTTGTGACCTTGTGGCCAAGAAGGCCAGTGGTCTCTTGGAGTGCATTTAGAAGAGTATAGCCAGTATCTTGGGGGGAAGTTCTCCCCCTCTTCTACTTTTCCATGGTTAGGCTGCATCTAGAATACTGCATTTAGTTCTGGTCCCCCCAGTTCAAGAGGGAGAATAGTATACTGGAGAGATACTGGTTTCCAGATCAACCTGTTTCCAACCCAAGTCATTCTCTGATTCTACAATATTTCATATTAGACATATGGAATATGTCTAGTTGTTGCTGGGAGGAACAGGTTGCTGCACAGCTCACTTGCTGGGAGGTGAACAGATTGATAGTTGTCCCAAGGAGAAGAACTGGGGGATGTTGGTAAACAGAAGCTCAGTACGAACTGACAAGGTGTGAGTGCAAGACAGGTCAGCTCTGTCCTGGGCTGTATCAAAACAAGTGTCACCAGCAGGTGAGACCTCACCTGGAGTACTGCACCCAGTTCTGGAGTCCTCGATACAAAAAAGACATGGAATTGTTCAAGTGTGTGCAGAGGAGGGACTGACAGAAGGATGATCAGAGGGCTGGAGCACTGCTCCTGTGAAGACAGGCTGACAGAATCAGAACTGTTTAGCCTGGAGAAAAGAAGGCTTTGGATGGATCTTACAGTCTTCCAGTACCTGAAGGAGGCCTACAGAAAAGCTAGAGAAGGATTTTTTTATGAGAGACTCCAGCGAAAGGACATGGGGAAATGGTTTCAAGCTAAAAAAGGGTAGATATGGATTGGATGTTTGGAAAAAAATGCTCATTATAAGAATGGTGAAAGGTAACCCAAAGAAGTAGTGGATGCCTCCTCCCTGGCAATGTGTACAACCAGGCTGTGGGACAACCTGCTCTAATAAAAGGTCTCCCTGCCTATGTCAGGGGGCTGGAACTAGATGATGTCTGAGATTATTTTGGAGGCCCCTTCTAACCTAAGCCATTCCTTAATTGATGTGGATTGATTTATGCTTTTTATTTAGGACAAGATGAATACAATAAATGGAATTACAATTATATGAGTAAATGTTCTTTCAAACCCTCTAGCAGCAGGAAATAGCTTCTAACAAAATTATGTAACAGCTGCTCTCACTAGTGATCAGCTTGATAATCTTTCCTTTCTCTCATGTAGCAGTAAGAGGTATTGAATATATTGTTTTCAACAGGTTTTGTAGTCAGGAAACAAAAAAAGAGCAGATACAGGGGACACGTAAATATGGAAGTGACAAGAGAGTCTGTGTTACTTCCTTTCGACCTGGAGAAGTCTTCTTTGTGCTGTAAGTCAGTGCTGTTGCCTATTTTATGTTGTTGTCACTATAATGACAAGTGATGGCTCAGGCTGTAATGAAATAACACTTGGTTTACATAGCATCAGTGCTTGTGAAAGCCTGAAAATTCTGTCTGCAAACTGGATTTCTTCAGAGTTATGTTTTATGTATGGATTGTTGCATAGCTATGTATTTACAATCAGCATATTTATGTAGTTACAACTGCTGGAAATTGAAGGCAATTTGGTTTATTTGGGTTAGTTATGAGCCAAACTGGAAATAAGTATAGCCAAGAAAAAAATGTAGGGTATTTTGCAAAGAAACAAAGAACACGTGAGTACTGAGCAACACTGCAACAGCAGTGTGGTACAATGAGGAGGGTATTAATGAAAATATTTAATTACCTATGTGATAGTAAACACTGCTGGAGTACAGAGGGGGTAAAATAGATTTGGAGTATTGGAACAGGCTGCCCAAGGGGGGGATTGTGGATTCTCCTTCTCTGGAGATGTTCTAGACCTGCCTGGCTGTGTTCCTGTGCGACTTGGTCTGGGTGATCCTGCTGTGGCAGGGGGATTGGACTGGATGATCTTTTGAGATCCCTTCCAATCCCATTCTATGATTCTATGATAAAGTCCATAAATGTAATGGCTGAGGGAAGTGCTGTACCAAATATTTGCAAGCTCAGGATCAGTTGGATTAATTTTTAAAAGGAGTTAAATTGATCCAAATACTTTATATTTACCAGGTACAATAGGATATCTATTGCTCTTGGCTCAAGCAGTGTTTTCTCTGTCTGTGGACATGTCTGTAGGTGAAAGTCTTTACGTGATATTTTCTCTATTCATACTTTAAACTGTTAGTAACAAATACACAGTGTTGATTTTCAGGCAAGGCATAACTTAGGCAACTATTTATGAGCTTAGATCAGTTACCTTGATGCAGTTCTACCCATTGTTACCAGGAAGAGTTTTCTATTTCTAGACACCCTCTGATTACAGCTAGGAGAAAACTGCAGCAGCCTTTGTGCGAAACAGATCTTGGTCATGTTTTGCAGTCAAAACTGAATTAAAAATCAATCAAGTCTGTGTGTCGGTTTCTAGAGAAAATTCTGAAGACTGTCAGCATTTTCCAAGGGTTTTTTGGGCACTGACAGCCTTTCTCACAAACTTCCTGAGTTGCATGTTATCTTGTGCAGCTTTGTCTAGGTGATCCTGCTGTGGCAAGGGGATTGGACTAGATGATCTTTTGAGGTCCCTCCCGACCCAAATGATTCGATGATTCTATTTGTTCAAAGACTTACAGCCTGATCTCTTGGTGGAGAACTGGAGAAGGAAACTGAGATTGTTCTTAGAGTTTGTATGTTGCTTCTCATGAATGAGGAAAAGGATTTAGTTTTCTTTGCCAGCTCCTTATTTCCCTGGAGTCTCACTTTAAAAAAAACCCCCAACATCCAAACTTCTAAATCTTTGTAATTCAGCCCTAAGTCAGTAATTGCCATTGTGTATACTTTATTATTGAAGGGACTATTCTCTCATCATCCTCTCTCCCTTCCCTTCCCTTCCCTTCCCTTCCCTTCCCTTCCCTTCCCTTNCCCTATTAATTTGTTGTTTTTTCCCTTGAGTGACTACTGAAATATAATGAAGAGTTGGAGATGGCATTCACAGCTGTCAGGAGAAAGTCCTACAGTCCCATAAAGAGCAGAGGCACTAGAAGATGTTGCTTCTAACTCACATAATTAAAAATAGCCTAGGAAAAGGTGTCCAGGAGGAGAAAACAGCTTGAAATGCTACAGAGAGTTCTAGTTAGAGCGAGAAAGGACAGAAGAGAATAGATTTGGAAATGATATAAAAACTTACAAACATTAAAAATTGCTTCACCTTTAAAGAATAACAATTTCAGTCCCTGCTTCAGAATAAACTCCCCTAAAATACAGGTTTCAGTCCTGACACACAGACCTTAGCCAAAGGCTCAAGGACCTCACCCCTGAAACACAGCAGAATATGACAGAACTGCAAGATAATTCAGGCTGTCAGGTATTTCTGGTGTTCATCGAGCAGAGTCACCTGTTCAAAGCAGATATAACTTCAAAGCAGATCAGGTTGCTCAAGGGTTCTAGTTCAGTTTTGAGAATCTCCAGGAGCCTTTCTGGCTAATACAACCTGGTGTTAACCCCTTGCTCCTGGATTCATTTTGGTTTTTCCCTCTTCTCTCATCAGAGCTTGCCTCACTACAGCCTGTTGTTTCTTCTTGTTTCCTAGTGAAACTCAGAGAAGAGCTGGTTCTGTGCTTTCTATTAACCCACCTTTTTAGTGGATGACAATGCTTTATAAAGATGGTGCATGCATGGAGGCAGGTTTTGTCGACCTTAGGGGACAGTATCAGTCTAGCTGAAGGTCTCCTTGCAGTGTAAGGACTATTTTTCTCCTAGCTCCAACACAGCCAGAACAGGATTTCTGCTAGGTACATAACAATCACCTTACATTAATTTGCCAAGACGTCTTGGACTCCTGTCACAAAATGCCATGGCATCCCGCTCCTACTTTTTCTAGATGATACCATTTCACTCCCCTTCACTCCAACTTTTTTCTCCCCTTCTCTCCTACTACACAGCTATAGCATATAAAAAGCCACGTTTTTCCCCTGAAGAATCACAAACCTGGTAATTATTGAGTATCATCTGATCATGATTACTTGTACCTGAAGTTATTTCAGTACTGCCTTGGAGCATAGATGCAGTTCACGTGAGCCTTTCTCACAGCACATTGCAAGATAGAGTTGGCTCTGGTGTTTCTGATTTCCCAGCCTGCTTGTTTGACTAATTAGATGTTGAGCTCTGTGATGGTTTTGAAGTTGTTTATTCCCTGTCTAATGACATTACACGTGTCACAGTAACTGATAATGTGAGGTGCTCATCTTAGGAAAAGTACAGGAAACAGCTGGGCTTTACCACTGCCAGTCTGCCAAGAGCCTTGTTTTCTCTTTACCCACGAAGAAAACATCATAGAAAGGCAGAGAAAAAAAGAATGAAAGGCAGCAACATAGTAATTCTCAAGTATCCATTAAATACACTGCTAATATCTCGTCTCTCCAATTTCTCTCTTCTAGAGAGAGGAAGAAAAAGCACTGGCTCTGATTCTGCACATCTATCCTAAGTTTTATAAATTCAGCTTGCAGCATTTTATTCTATTCTGGGGGGTTGGACTTTTAAGGTTCTAGCAGATACCCTAGTATACTGCAGCCAAAAATAAAGGCATAGCTTTTATAAAGAAACAACTGGTAGGTTTTTGCTTTCTAGTAGCTTCTTGGTGTATGTAATACCTTTCTTCTAAAGCAGTTTCATATTCCAAATGATCATATCTGGCAGATGCCGAGGTGGAAGAGCTCTGCCAGCTCAAAGACTCATGGCTAGGACATTCATATTCATGCTGTAATTTGCCCTTCTCATTTGTGTACTTAACTCTCTGATACACAGTGAGGTCCGTGGGGAACGCTGCTGTGGGAGCTCCAGCCAGTTGTGCAGCAGGACTTCATTAAAAAACCAGAGAAGAATACAAATTTTAGAAGCATAGGTACACTCGTGCCCTTAGAGAAGTTTATTAAATAGTAATAGCTGGCAAACTTCAGTTGGACTGTATCCTGGCAGTTGATGAAGCTGTTGCTTTTTCTATCTTTAACCTAGAAGAACGCTATGTGGAAGCATTCTACAGCTTCTAGAAGGTACTATAGGAACCGTAGTTTACTGCATACAGTACTGAGGAAAAAGAAAAACACTGGCAAATCCTTTTTTTTTAGACATTATTTTGTGAGCTTATCCTTAATTAATACATTCTAAATTAATTTATCATACACGGAATTTATTAAAAAATGGTTTATTGATTTCTGTCAGGATTTCTTTTAAAATACACAAATTCTAATTAATGGATGAAATTATTACTGGAGCAATTGCTTGAAGGCATAATTCTGTGTTATGCTATTAGCATTCACAGAATTGATTCTTGCCTGCTCCCTATCTTCAAAATCTCTTTTGTTATGTTGTCAGTGAAGATAAAGCAGCTGTGTCCCTGAGTTCAAGAAGGACACAGAGCTGCTAGAGGGTGCCCAGCGTAGAGAAATGAATATGATGAAGGAAGTAGAACAGCTCCCTCATGAGGAAAGGCTGAGGGAGCTGGGTCTCTTGAGCTTGGAGAAGAGGCTGAAGGGGTAACCTCATAAATATGTGAGGGGTGGGTGTCAGGAGGATGGAGCTAGGCTCTTCTCAAGGTCATCTGATGATAGGGCAAGGGGCAATGGGTGCCAGCTGGAACAGAAAAAGTTCCATGTCAATATCAGAAGGACCCTTCTCCCCAGGGAATGTACTGGAGCATTGGAACAGGCTGCCCAGGGGAGTTGTGGAGTCTCCTTCTGTGGAGACATTCCAGGCCTGCGTGGATGGGTTCCTGTGCAACTTGGTCTGGGTGATCCTGCTGTGGCAGGGGGATTGGACTGGATGATCTTTCGAGGTCCCTTCCGATCCCTAAGGATTCTACGGTTCTATAATCTTCAAAACTTCTGTCATATTTAGCAGTAATGACCAAAAGGAATGATTGAAAGTACTAGTCCTTCATTCTAGCAGAGGGCAGAACTACAGGCAGCTGTTAGGACAATGTAACTCAGTTCCTCTGAGCCTGAACATAGTTTCTGCCTAACAGTGCAGAGCAGGGTTTGTTATGACAGGTTAACCTCGCATCAGCCTTTGAGAAGTGTGCACGGCAAGTCATCATTGACTTTGGAGCTTTTGCATCACAGAAAACCAAGCATTCTTTCGGCTTAATAAACCTCTTCTAATCATTTAGGTTTTTTGCCTGAAAACACAGTGCATGAGCTGCTAATAAGACATACACAGCAGCATGAAATCTTTCCTCTCGTGTCACGACAAATTCAGCTTTTGTTACAAAACTAAGAACTGAGTCCGTGTCAGTGCTCAACTGGTTTAACAGGAGACTTGATGATTTCAAACTACATGCAAAGATGTTTTTTATTCGGTACTGAACATGCAAGTAGATTAGAACAAAGCTTAAAGACCCATTGGCTCTTCTGCTACTCTGGTCAGTCACAAAAGACCACTTTTCTTTTGCTCTGATGCAGAGGAGCCCTAGTCCCTGATCAGAAATGTATGTTTTTAATCAAGGAATTATGTTGTGCATTTTAATTATATTACTTTATTATTTTATACATATGTATATTTGATTACCTATGGTATTATGTTATATGACAAAAAGAGCACAGTGTAACTTTTGGGATTAACTAGTAGAATAGAATCAGAAAAACCTAAGAAAATGTAATGTTAAACAGTCTATATACACACAGACCCATACTTTGTGGGAACCCCTACGGAAACACAAGGATGACTTGACTCACCTGAGACACATACACATATGTATACATATGTGCCTCCAGATATTCTTGACATTCTCTAAACCAAGATCTCATTTGCTTATCTCAAAATACCTTTCCAGAAGAAAGCCCTGCTCTCCCTTTCCTGTCTCAGTTTGTGTTAAACAGTTGATGCTATCTCTTTGGCTACACAAAGCTGAACATTCACTCTTTACAGAACTGGTACTGTTCTGTTGCTGTAGCACTGCTGTAGCACTGTATGGGTTAATCATTAAATAATTATGAGTGAGCAAAGTAATCTATTGATTTGCCTAATTGCTGCCAGAGAAGATAATCACAATATAGCAGCAGTCTTAGTAAAACAACCTTTCAGTCCATTCCCAAGCTCTGTGTACCTGTGTTATTAAAACAAAACCTTTTAAATTCCATGTATCCTATGACAGTGACAGTTGAGTCTTCTAGTGTCTCCAGTGCTTAAGGAATGATAGATGTTGTTCCCTCTGTCTTAATCGTGTAGCTGCATTCCTGCTCACATATTCCACAAGAAGCTGTATGGGTAGATTGAAACTGTGGACTGCAGCTGCCTGATACTGCATTGCAAAGAAACAAGGACCTTTCCTTCACTCCACAAACAGCAATATTTTTCATTATCCCTTGCCTTGGCATACAATCAGAAGAAGAAAACCATAGCAGCAGACAACAACTGTCATAGCAGTGTAACTACCAAAGGAGATGCTACCTCACAGCTCCATTTCAAAAATTGTGTGTGCAGGTAGCAAGGTTCATATTGTGAAACTGCATACCTCTCCTGGAAGAGGTTTATTCACTTCTGCTGCTTCACGTTGCACAGAAAACTTGGTGTTTTTTGGACTTAGTACACTGCAGAATGCACAGGAGACAAGAAGCAACCTGGTTGCCCAGCAGAAAGCCAGAGATAAATCAACTACAGCTGATGCCATGGCAAAAAATTCTCTTGTAAAATGACAGCGTGTATTTAATTTAGAATTACCTGAATTTGTGGAGTATCATAGAATCATTAGTGATTGGAAAAGACCTCAAAAGATCATCCAGTCCAATCCCCCTGCCACAGCAGGATCACCTAGACCAAGTCACACAGGAACACATCCAGGTGGGTCTGGAAGGAGGGAAGGAGACTCCACAACCCCCCTGGACAGCCTGTTCCAATGCTCTGTTACACTCAAGGTGGTAGAAGAAGATCCTTCTGATGTTTATATGGAACCTCCTCTGTTCCAGCTTACACCCATTGCCCCTTGTCCTATCCCCAGATGACCTTGAGAAGAGCCTGGCTCCATCCTCCTGACATCCACCCTTCACATCTTTATAGACATAAAGGAGGTCTCCCCTCAGCCTTCTATATAACGAGACCCAGCTCCCTCAGCCTTTCCTCAGAAGGGAGCTGTTCTACTTCCTTCATCACCTTCGTTTCTCTACACAGGACACCCTCCAGCAGCTCTGTGTCTTCTGGAACTGAGGGGCCCAGAACTGGACACAATACTCCATATGCGACCTCACCAGTGCAGAGTAGAGGGGGAGAAGAACCTCTCTATCTGCTGACCATCCCTCTTCTGATCCATCGTTTCTTAAGGCAACGAGTACCTCAGCAAAGCTATAGAACAAATATTTCTCAAACAGAAGAATTATTTTTGTGGATTTGTAAAATCATGTTAAAAAAANTTTGTGGACTTATAAAAACATATTAAAAAAAAAAAAACACCTTAAAAAGCCAAGATGAAATACTTAAAATCAATCTTGTCTTGTAAAATCAAACATAAAATATCCTCCTCAGAAGTCCTTTTGGATGTGTTTCCATGACAAATAATAATTTTAAAAAAAGTACTATTTTTTTCTACAAAAAATAGTTTTTCATTTTTGTTGGGAAGTGGCAGTTTCTCCTGGCTCACTGCAAACACTTAGGATTTCAGTGTTTGTAAAGCATGACAGAAATAACTCCATTCACTATAGCTGATTCTGCAACCTCTGTTCCTTTTCTCTGAATAAGGTAGCCAAACATGTAATTTGACCTGGCTTTAGTCGAAGTGCAAACACAAGCTTGGGTGCAGCTGAACATACACAGCCAAAGACAAAAGCCATCGCTGTCAAGCGCTTGCCATTAGCTGTTTTTTTTGCTGAAAATGCCCGAGTAGGCAAAGATGCTTTTCCCTCTGTTTTAATAATCATAAGCAGTGGTTATGGCTATCTTGTTAGCTTGTTCTCAAGGAAATTGAAAGGTCAAGACACAGACACACCAGGTCGAGGCGATGTCACAGCCTTGTGCAGCTCCTGCTGGAAACAAGCCTTTTGAATGGCNGAACAAATATTTCTCAAACAGAAGAATTATTTTTGTGGATTTGTAAAATCATGTTAAAAAAAAAAAACACCTTAAAAAGCCAAGATGAAATACTTAAAATCAATCTTGTCTTGTAAAATCAAACATAAAATATCCTCCTCAGAAGTCCTTTTGGATGTGTTTCCATCACAAATAATAATTTAAAAAAAGTACTATTTTTTTCTACAAAAAATAGTTTTTCATTTTTGTTGGGAAGTGGCAGTTTCTCCTGGCTCACTGCAAACACTTAGGATTTCAGTGTTTGTAAAGCATGACAGAAATAACTCCATTCACTATAGCTGATTCTGCAACCTCTGTTCCTTTTCTCTGAATAAGGTAGCCAAACATGTAATTTGACCTGGCTTTAGTCGAAGTGCAAACACAAGCTTGGGTGCAGCTGAACATACACAGGCAAAGACAAAAGCCATCGCTGTCAAGCGCTTGCCATTAGGTGTTTTTTTTGCTGAAAATGCCCGAGTATGCAAAGATGCTTTTCCCTCTGTTTTAATAATCATAAGCAGTGGTTATGGCTATCTTGTTAGCTTGTTCTCAAGGAAATTGAAAGGTCAAGACACAGACACACCAGGTCGAGGCGATGTCACAGCCTTGTGCAGCTCCTGCTGGAAACAAGCCTTTTGAATGGCAGTTAAGATGCAAAAAGCCTCGCTGTGTCGGTTGAAATCATGGTGGTTCTGAGATACTATTCCCACCAGACCTGAAAAGGCCTTTGGGTATCTCAGCAATGCAGAGGTTGTTCTTATAGGACACACTCCCACAAAAATAGTTGCTAGCATATAGCATATTCCAATGCTGGCTTGCACAATACTGTGTTGTCTGGCACACAGCTTTTTCTTACTCAAGTAAAACATCCCATTTCACTGTTCAGATTTAATCATGTACCATAACATCCACGGCTTTCATTCACTTTTCTAGCACAACTCACTATTAGTTCTATTCTTCTTTATTCCACTTTACAGTAACTCCTGTTTCCTTTCTTATCTGTGTTTATAACCTCTATGCTCTGTACTGCTGGACAACTCTTAAGTTCAATTCACTCTTAAACAAGGAAACAAAACCTCATAGTGAAAAAAAAGAGCCTTCTCATTGCACTGCTGGCTTTCCCCATCTGTTCTCTGCATGGTGATTTTGATCAGTGTCTCCTGTGCCTGTTGACCCAGATATGTGCTGTCATATTCTGGCATCATAGCTGAAATTTAGTGCTTTCAACTTGCTGTATTAATAAGTAACTAGTGTAAATTGTAATTGTATTAGTTAATTATTAGCTTTTAGTTCACAGATTCATAGAATTCATAGAATGGTTCAGGTTGGAAGGGATCTTCCTATCATCTAGTTCCAAACCCCTGTCATCGTCAGGGACACCTCTCACTAGAACAGGGTGCTCAAAGCCCCAGCCAATCTGGCCTTGAACACTTCCAAGGAGGGGGCAGCCACAACCATCCTGTGCAACCTGGTCCAGTGCCTCAGCACCCTCAGCATGTAGAACTTCCTCCTGAAGTGTTAGCTAGTGCACATGAAACCTCCTTGCACTCTGTTGCATAACCATAAACAGAAGGGGGGTGGTTATCAGATCAAGGGTCTTCTCCCCCTTCGACTCTGCACTGGTGAGGTCACATATGGAGTACTGTGTCCAGTTCTGGGCCCCTCAGTTTAGGAAGTGCACAGAGCTGCTGGAGGTTGTCCAGAGTAGAGCAAGAGAGATGATGGAGGAAGTAGAACAGCTCTCTGATGAGGAANTCTAGCTTGCACCCATTGCCCCTTGTCCTATCACCAGATGACCCTGAGAAGAGCCTGACTCCATCCTCCTGACACCCACCCCTCACTTATTTATAGACATGAATGAGATCCCCCCTCAGCCTCCTCTTCTCCAAGCTCAAGAGACCCAGCTCCCTCAGCCTTTCCTCATAAGGGAGCTGTTCTGCTTCCTTCATCATTTTCGTTGCTCTATGCTGGACACCCTCCAGCAGCTCTGTGTCCTTAGGTCTGCGTTTGTTTTGCTTTAGCAATTGAGTAGTTTGGAGGAAAAGAATTAAACGTAGCTGAACTCGGTTGTTTTTAATAGGAGGATTTGTCAGGATGAAAACATTGTACTGTTTTGCTAAAACAGAACAGTGTGAATACAATCATGAGATGAAATGGTGTATTAAGAACAGACGAGCTTTGGCACACAGTATGGCCTTCCTGTGTTCTGGTATCCCTGGTTCTTATGCTCGGCAGAGCATGAATGGAATGAGGACCACAGTGCTGTGTTTTTGAAGTGAGCTAAAGGTTTTTTACACCAAGCATTCATCTGAATTAGTAACTACACCTTGCACTACAGAAATATAGTGTCTGCAATATATTGTTTGTTACGAGCTAATTAGAAATGTCTTTAGGAATGAGACGGTGGTTTTTCTGGTAATGCTGAAGAGCAGAAGAGCAGACGGTAAGCCAAGTTCAAGTTTAGGTGTATGCGGTGGGTTTCTGTTGGAAGCTTGTCACAGCCTAGTCGCGCTCATTTGTGAGCACTGAAATAAGGAACATTTCTTGAAGAATTCTGAGCACGGATACACCCTCAAATCCGTTTTGAATCTCATTTAGATAGACAGGTAGCTTGGAAAATGAAGCAGTGAATAAATTCTGTTCTGCCTTAGCAACCACCAAGCAACTGTCGAGTGACCTAATATCGAGGATAGCAGGCGACATGGAACAGCTTGCTAGCAACTGAGCTCTGGTGGTTTGTAATGTGTAGGATGTGGTTACTAATTCAAAATCACAATCATTGGCATGTGCTTGTTCAAGACAGGGAAAACACAGTGTTAGCACTAGACACCATTACATTTCCTAGACTTACCAAACAGACCCATTGGGTCAACTGTTGCCACTACAAGAAAATTAAATCCTACAGCAAGGGAAAACATGAGTTGTATAAAGTCAACACACATTTCTAGATCTACATATATATGGTAGGAGTGCTGTTGTGGGGCTCTTTCTGTTTCAGTTGTCTTTAGAGGCAGTACATTCCTAATCTGTTTTCCTACAGGAAATGTTAAGAGCATGCCAGATACTGTTAGTACCAGGCCTTAGCTCCTAAAAAACTGTAACATATACTCTGCTGTTGTGACTGCTGCTTTTGGAAGGTGAATGCTCAACAAGCTGTTCTGCTTCTGGAAAAGAAGAACACCAACACCCCATGGCTTGATTTTTATCCTGATGCTCAACTTTCATATTTGGAGTCTGTGTATGAATTAGATCAGCTGTTTTCAAGGTGGGCCAAGTTGGGGTGAGAGGAGAAAAAAGCAGGCAGATATCCTCAGTGGGAGTAAAGAATGAAGCCCCAGCACAACGTCAGTTCCTTCGTGTCACTTTTCCTTGTTGAATATGTTTCTATTTGGGACATCAAAGTTACAGGCCTAAACTGACAACAGTAGAGCAGGGACAGTTCGTTACAGCACAGAGTGATGTATACTCCTTGGATATAGCAGTAGCTGACTTGAGGGTGCATGGATTTCAAGAAAAGGTCTGTCAATGTGAAGCATGATGGTGACCTCTATAGAAATGCTGGAGATAACTGGTACGACATTACTAGCAGCAATAGGACAGCTTCAGCTGCAGGTTACTCTTCATCCCCTAACGTTTTCCTTTCCGTTGCTTTCTTGAAATAATCCTGCAAGTCACCTAGTCTTAGCTGCTTATGAAACATAAATTCTCTACTTGTATAGGGATTTTGGGTTAAACCTTTCTGAGTTTGGGTTAGCAAATAGCAAGCTGATTAGAGTAGATCAATAATGCACGGAAGTGAACATCAGACTATCACAACCTTTCTGTCATGGGTTAAAAACAAAACCTTTTGCTCTCAGTGTTGGTTGTCTCAAGGTCGGAGTCTTTGTCCACTCAAATGGGCCACTGCAGAAAAGCACACCTTGGCAGATAGTTCTTGACAGCTTCAGCAAAAAATGTTGTCTGGGGTGAGGGTTCTCTGCCTTCCTCACCATCTAAAACATAACAGATATTATTTTGGGAACAAAGAGAAGGGAAAGGAGATACCAAAGCCTGATTTTTTCTAACCTAAGACTAATCCACTAATGATGATGGTTTTTTTCTTTATTAATAATCGAGAATTTTCCAAACAAAATCAGTAATTTTCCCAATGGTCATTATGTCCAGTTATCAGTCCTCAACTCAGTCAATTGACTTAATTATATAGTCCATAAATGTTAATTACAATGGAGCAAATGATACTCGTTTGAGTATTAAACCACCTTCAGATACTTAAAGAAATTTACCATGAGTGTGATTCAAGTATGGCTGAGGGGAGACCTCCTTCATGTCTATAAATAGGTGAGGGGTGGGTGTCAGGAGGATGGAGCCAGGCTCTTCTCAAGGTCATCTGATAATAGGACAAGGAGCAATGGGTGCAAGCTGGAACAGAGGAGGTTCCTTCTAAACATCAGAAGGATCTTCTTCTACCACCTTGAGGGTGACAGAGCATTGGAACAGGCTGCCCAGGGGGGTTGTGGAGTCTCCTTCCCTGGAGACATTCCAGACCCACCTGGATGTGTTCCTGTGCAACTTGGTCTAGGTGATCCTGCTGTGGCAAGGGGATTGGACTGGATGGTCCCTTCCAATCCCTAATGATTCCATGATTCTGTTATTTTCCAGAGGTTATTATTACTGATGATTTCTACCATAACTGGTTGTATAAGGACAGCATCAATAAATCAGCAGCACTTCTTCGAATCTGTCTAGATGAAAAGCAAAGCAGTACAAAACAAAACCAAACTGAACCAGCTCCAAAACAATTCCTGTAGAGTATGGTATTCTGCACAGACTAGCATTCCAGTCTCTGACAAGTTGGTATAAACCCATCCTGACACCGTCTCACTGCATTTGTTCCTTAAAATAGACAGATTAAATTTACTTCCAGTACTTCTGTTATTGCAGTGAATGTTCTCCTAACTGCAGCCTGTGCATATGATCAGTGATAAGACCCTAAATCCTCTGAACCCACTGGTCTGATCCAGTGAGGATGTGAATCAATATGAAAATAGTGTTCAGAGAAATGTAGTCATTAATGTAGTAAAGCAGAGCTGATTTCTTTTAGGCTTGTTGGTTGGCTTGTTTGTTTTCTCCAGTTAAAGTAAAAAATCTCCCAGAGTGTTGGGAGTTACAAATTGGCAGTTACCTAGTTGCTAAAAATAGGACTTGCAAGCGGTGTCCATCTAGACAAATATCCCTAGCAAAGCCTTCCCAGTTCAATTACTGGAACAGTCGGGTAATACCTTGCACCCCTTTGCTGCCCTTTGCCAGATGCTTCATTGAGCTGCAGAATTGCATAGGGATTCAATTGGACTCTTTATCCCCCAGCACAGGAGGTTCCAAAGGCAGCAGAATGAGATTAAGCAGTGAAGTGGCAGGGTCGAGGTACTGCTGTATGGAGGGTGTCATAAGAGCACAAAGCCCAGGAAGGCTGAAGGGTAAGACTGGTGAAGGCATTTTGAGGCTTTACATACAAAACTGCAGAGCAGCTCAGCAGGTCGGGTGATGTTCAGCTTTAGAGAGGCTTTAGTTACACAGCAGCAATTACTGGCTTTTGGCTGCACAGATCAAACGGAGTATTCATTTATCTACAGTTACCTGGCTGGGACGTAAGGAAGCATGTGTATAAATGTGCTACAAGTCACATTTGTTGGGTTTATACTTAAAGACTACATTGATCCCATTTGAAGTTGTAATTACAATCTTCTGGATCTTGTGAATATAAATTTATCTCCTAATATCAATTCTTAAATTCAATGGGCTCTTTTTTAGGTGTGCAAACACGAGTTCTTCAATGATATTTTAGATGATGGAGAACATTTTCATATCCAGGGTGGCTGGCATTTTTAATTGATTTTTCACACTTCACTGCAGTCCATTTTTGCAAATACTTCCTGCTCACTCTCAGCAGTGTCCCAAACCCAGATTTAATTTGGATGCGGTAAAGGGCTTATTGTGCCTAGAATTCCAACAGAATATTTAAAACATTTTTGAAGCTTAATGTCAAATGAGGCATGTTTATTTATTTTGTGTGTTAAACTTCAGTATATATATTCCAAGTACTTTCTGAGTTTCAAACTCCCTGCACAGCATGAATGGTCAGATAGATTCTGCATGCCTAGTCTGAGTACCATCTTACTTTTCTAATCAACTCAATCAAATCAAAACAAGTCCTTAAAGAATAGGTTGTTGACCCCAGAACATCTAACCCTCTTTGGTTTTAAGCTGGGAAATCCTTACTGAAACAACTTTTGATGTTTTATCCATATAACCATTAACCAGCTGCTGCTGATTTACACTATTTAGCTTACTGTATTCATAGATTCCTAAAATGGTTGAGGTTGGATGGGACCTTGAAGATCATCTAGTTCCAACCCCCCTGCCATGAGCAGGGACACTATATCCCTCAAAAGGGAAGCCTGACAAACTATCTGGCCAACAGGTCATGTTTATAGATAATTTTTAAAGTATTCATGTACAAGTTAATATTGTCAGCAGCCACCATGTATCTGACTGCATACTGGACTAGAGTTTCCTGGGTTTAGCCACTAAAATTTATAACAAATGAGATACATGCAAAGAAAAATGCATAATAGTCTGTCTTAACAGATTTTTCTGTAATTTTCATATGAGACCGCATCTGGAGTATTGTGTCCAGTTCTGGGTCCCTCAATTCAAGAAGGACACAGGGATGCTGGAGGGTGTCCAGCATAGAGTAATGAAGATGATGAAGGAAGTAGAACAGCTCCCTGATGAGGAAAGGAGAAGAGGAGGTTGAGGGGGGACCTATAAATATGTGAGGGGTGGGTGTCAGGAGGATGGAGCCAGGCTCTTCTCAAGGTCATCTGGTGATAGGACAAGGGGCAATGGGTGCAAGCTGGAACAGAGGAGGTTTCATATATACATCAGAAGGACCTTCTTCTACCACCATGAGGGTACCAGAGCGTTGGAACAGGCTGCCCAGAGTGGGTGTGGAGTCTCCTTCTCTGGAGGTGTTCCAGACCCATCTGGCTGTGTTCCTGTGCCACTCGGTCCAGGTGGATCCTGCTGTGGCAGGGGGATTGGACTGGATGATCTTTCGAGGTCTCTTCTGATCTCTAATGATTCTGTGATTCTAAGACAGCAATTGCATATTTAAGTATGTTTTTACTCTTCCTATTCTTTCATGACTTGCAGTACAAAAAATACTGTTTGCCTGCTCAAAGGTGACATCTATGCATATTTAAGGAATGAGGTCTGATAACGTGTATTGGCTCTGTGAAACGGTCCGTGTCCATACGCATCAGAGACCAATGTATCTATGAAGGGGAGGGTTAAGGGGAATAATGTCTTTTCTCCCAGACCAGTACTGTTGCTGGGGAGACACAGTGGTTCTTTAAACTGTTGCAAAAGAATAGGTTTTTACTTCACCTCTGCTCATCCCACTCCGGCAGCAAATTCAAGTTGCAGTTCCAATCTGCATTTGATTTATGTCCACTGGCCAAATGTTAGGAACTTTAAAACTGGGAAGAAACTGAGAGCTGTGGTGGGGTGACAGTGACTGGAAAAATAGCCTAAGTGTTCTTTGTTCACAAGTTGCACACGTGGGACTCAGTAGCCTTTCGTATACACAGGATTCAGCAGTTTATCATCAGAACCAGAGATGGAAGGGGGAGCTCAGCTTTGGCTGCCTGAGGATATCTTCCTGCAGAAGTAGTTTAATTAAAATGTGTCTTGTGCTGTATTTTATCTTGTGAAAGGCTGGCCCAGTGTTTCAGTTAATACCCCTGCAAATTCCTTTGCCAAGTGTCATTAATTTAAAATTAGCCTTGTGAAACAAGGGGTCCTAAGGTCAGATACATTTTTGCCTCCCTGGGGATCTCGGAGAAGCCTCAACAGCAGCAGCTGGAAGGAGAAGGAAGTAAACAAGACTTACTGACAAATACTGAACAACTTCTTAATAGGATAATTTTCAAAGCATTTTTAATCTGTATAAAGAAAAGACATTGCTCATCCAGGATTCTATCTGGGAAACTCAATTCTGCTTATAACTGCTATATAAATATTTATCACAATATTGATTTTTATGCTGGAAAACATTCTATGTCAACAGATTCACTTTGCTGAAGTTAAAACAGTTGTCAAATGCCAGATGACAGTGTTGGAACTTCAAAGCTAAGGAGTTTCTTGTGCTGATGCATTTAGTGCCAGATCAACTTATAATCATTGAAGTCAATGAACCTTTGGAACTGTGCGCCAATAGAGGCACTGAGGTTGTGTATCTTCCTCTGCACTTGGACAATTCTCATTTAGATTATAAAAGCAAGGAGACACTAATGAAAATGCAGACAGTTGAGTAATGTTCTGAACATAAAGCTCCTGTAATCGAGAATAAAATAACTGCAGCTAATTAACTCTAGCACTAGAGAAAGAAAAGAACCATTTTGCCAATGAAGAAAGTAGCTCTTAGAAAGCAGAAGGATTCAGCCTGCAGTACTGGAACAGCTTAACTTCTCTGGGTTTCTGCCCTATGTTTGTCCATCCCCTTGTGACAGCATCCATTATTCCTTAGACCATCTGTGGAAGGCAACAGAGGTTTAATTAAAGATTTCCATTACTCTAAAATGTTGTGAGTATGATGCACTTCAAGATGAGCTACTGCAAGATTATTTCTTTCACTACTTATTGCTATTTCACTTAATTTCCAAAATTTCATGTTGTCTAGCAGGCTGTCAGGACAGTAAATTTTATTTAAGTAACTGGAGAAGCAACCTTAGAATTAATCTAGCTTCATGGTTAATTTTTACAGGGAAAAAAAATCATATTTCAACTTTAGTTTTTTAAAATTTAACAAACTAAGCTCATTTTGGGGATGAAAATGCAGATTAGAAAATTCATTCTGGAAGTATTAGCTTGTCAGAAAGAAATGAGCAAATATAATCAAGATAGAATTGCTGCAGTGGAATGAAAAGATGTTGGAAGATGATGCTTCAAAACAAAGCAGGAAAATTATCAAAGGTAAAAATACTCTACTTTTTCAAATTTCTGACTCACATAATGTGAATTCATTTAAAATTTTCCGAGCATTTAGCAGACTATCAAACAGACTGGTGTCTTGCTTAATGCTTTAATACATGAGGAGTATAAAATTGAACACAGTGAGTTAGCTGAGGCGAGAATGCTTGGGTGTTTAAATCATTTTAAACTGGGTATAGTTTGTATGGCCTTATTTCAACACATCAGTTATACTGCATCTCTAGCATGATGAATTGTCTTTCAACTCCTCTCTCCTTGGGTGAAGTTCTGTTGTTCAGAGAGAGGCACAGAAAAGCCAGCTGGCAGCTAGACTAGGAATTTTGCCCCTGAAAGACAACATAACGACAGCAATTGTGGACTTTTCCAACAGTGAGATGCAGTATTGGTTGCATAACAATCTTATGCATCTTGATTTTGAATCTAAAATACTCCTTACCTCAGGGACCTGCATGTTAAAAGGGTGTCTGAGCCTTTGAACTGTAATCTGGAGATGTTTATAGATTTTGATTATGATTAAAACCAATTTCAAATAGCTATTAAAGCTATCTTAATGATTCCTCCTGTCTTCAGCTCTGATTCTCCAGATGGCTCCTTTTCAGCAAACCATTTCAGCATGTGCTTTAAGTCTCTGCTCAACACATACCCCTTGAAAGCAGCAAAAAACATTACTGCAATATCCATATGTTCCTCTTGACTTGAGTATTGAGATGTAGTGAAATTTGGTCCTGAGAACATGCTGAAGTTATCAGTGTGTATTCTAAGTCATTAGTGAAGATTGTCTTAACAGTTAAAGTGTTAAACCTCATAAAGGTTTCATACTGTTCTTAAAAACAGAAAGCTTGATGAGTGCAGTGCATAGGCAAAGAAAGGCAATTTCGTAGAAATAATGCGTGCATGTCCATGCCAAGATTAGAGAGCAAGCTGGATAAACCAGATAACTTCCTACTGTTATAAATCCACATGCAAATACGACTGTATGTCCAACTAGGCATTTTGTTGTGATGTTCTGATTAGAATAGTTTCTCTATCATTTTTGAAAAAGATTTCAAAGGCTATTCAAGTGCTATCAGATAAATCAGCTGACAATACTGAGCCATGGTTGTTACAAGGACATGGGGCAGGTGACACGTTGGAATATATTCCCTTTTAAAGATGACCTGCATTGTCTGAGGATGACTGTGCCACTGCTTCCTGTGATTCCATCAGTCAGATTAATGTAAAGTTAGTAATGTGGGTTACATATAGTGTGAGTTCTTCAGCAAGCACAGGGGAAGACCAGTCTGAAAATTCTCACTGACTATTGATCCCCACGCTAATTCAATACCACTCTTTGGTCTGGTTTGCACTCAAATGTCTATGATTGTAAGAAGACTGAGACAAGGGATGTCAGAACAAACTTTCTCAGCACAGGAATACAGTTGTTCTGCTGTTACAGCTGGACATGAAACAAATATGCAGAGTGATGAGCAGTTCCTCACAGAAAACAGAACTAGTATTAGACAATGAGGTTCAGATTGCCTGCTCCAAAATACTTGTACCACAAATAGGACAGAGGTACTGTAAAACTGGTGGGGAATCCTGCTTTGAGTCACCTCTCCTGTCATCCAAATATTAGGTTCAAAGATAAATGTATGAGAGAAACTTAAGGGTTTTGGAAATGGATTTCATACACATCAAGAGGCTGAAAACAGGGTGGTGCATTCGTGATCCATGCTGTTAAGGTATTAAAAGCTGCACGCTTGTGGTTCGTCATGTTTAGTGTAAAGTTTATTTCATTTTGAATAAAGGTAAAGGAACAGCATGTTTAAAGCCTGTTTTTATGGACTCAGAGACACAAGTTATATCTCTTTCAGACTTACAAATCTGTAGTCAGTCATTACAATTGTGAGTGGGCATCTGGCCAGGAAATCCAGTTCCTTTCCTGAGTACTTTCAGATAGAGTAGCTTCCAGTTTTAGGTTTGGTTTGCCATTGAAACTGGATTGTTTTTTTTAAAGGCAGGATGAAAAGTGAATTTCTGAGAGGGAAAATACTCACTTTCTCGTGGTTTGGTGTCAGCTCATGTGAACAATTGGAGAAAAGAGGTGGTGAAAAAGAACTTTTGAGGTCACCTCGACTATGTCGGTGCTGTGCCACCTTCACTTTGATAGAAGGGTAGAGGACAGCCTGATGCATTTTTGAGGCATGTCAGGAAAGATAAGTCCAGCTCTTGCAGAAGACTGAAATATAGGCTTCTTAAAACAAATCTGTTTGCCTTGTCACAGGCACCATCATAACTCTTCCATGAATTTTGTATTTTTCCTTGTACCAAGCTTTGTTGAGGTAACATCACCAGCAGAGAGATGAAACACTTGTAGGTTGTCACTTACGACCATGTGACATCATGACTGGTCCAAACAGCAAATACGCTGCTGTTCTGCTGAGCCTTTTTTCCTGTGGGTATGTGTCTTGTTCAACAAGTAGAACTTCTATGCTGCACTGGGAATAGCAGTTCTGAGCTGCCTATACTTTTTCTCTGGATCCTGTCTACAGGACTGTTCTTGATCTAGAAGCAGCCCTAATCAATAACACATTAGCTCCAAATTATGTGTCCCCCTGCTGTATGGGACCAGATTGCAAAGCTGGTCTCTTTGCAAGATGTAGTTGTTTCACAGAGCAGGATCACAGCTGAAGGAGCACATGAACATGCCTGTAAGAACCTGTGAAAAGTTTGGTACTGAGCAATGAAAATACCAGTAAAGAAATAGTGCTCTTTCTTTTCCTGTATGAAAACATAGTTGTTGACAGAATCTAAATCAGGAAGAAAGTTGTGTAGTACTGTTTTAATTTCTGTCTTTAGCTTAAATTTTTTAATATTGGCTTTTAACATCTGCCAGAGAAATCTGTAAAAAGTAGTGAGGCATCAAATAATCAGTGGAATGGATTTGTTTGGACAAATGGCCTTATTTAATGCTGCACTTCTGTTATTTTTTAATATCAATCTTTTCTGATAGACTACAAAGCAATTTGACCTCTAACAACTAGGGATAGTCTTCTACTACGTTCTGCTATGTGTGCTTTGAAACTTCCTGTTTCAAATACAAAACAAAGAGAGGAGACCCAGAAGGAAGGTTGAATTCATTGTTGAATGAAGCAGGTGCCCTGGTGACAGAGGGTACAGACAAGGCGGAGTTACACAATGCCATCTTAGCCTCTGGCTGTCCTGGTGAGCCCCAGACTGCTGAGGCCCCAAAAAAAGTCAGTATAACAGCAGTTGGTGGCAGAATATCTCAGTGTTTTCCCAATGCAGCAACTGAAATCACAGCCTTACATTTGCTGTAGCAAAGAACAGCGATGGCTCAGAGAGCTATAGAGGAAAGCTGATTGTTGATGACTTTTTGATCTACAAATGTGCAAAATTCTTTCTTTAGCATAGCTGGCATATGGAAAGGATACCATTATAGACCTTCCCCCACTCCTGTTAGATACGTTGCTTTTTCTAGCCTACTTCAACATAGTTGCATAGAATGCTTCAAGTCGGAAGGGATCTCAAAGATCATCTAGATCTATCCCCTCTATTGTGAGCAGGGACACCTTCCACTAGATCAGGGTGCTCAAGGCCCCAGCCAATCTGGCCTTGAACATTTCCAGGGAGGGGGCAGCCACAACCTCCCTGGGCAACCTGGTTCAGCGTCTCAGCACCCTCACTGTGAAGATATCTGCCTAAATATAAGTCTGCCAAGTTAAAAGAATCATAGAACCATAGGAAGGGACCTCAAAAGATCATCTAGCCTAATGCCCATGCCACAGCAGCATCACCTAGACCAAGTCACACAGGAACACATCCAGACAGTCTGGAACATCTCCAGAGAAGGCGACTCCACAACTCCCTTGGGCAGCCTGGTCCAATGCTCCAGTACCCCCACGGTGGTAGAAGAAGGTCCTTCTGATATTTATATGGAACCTCCTCTGTTCAACCTGGCACCCATTGCCCCTTATCCTATCACCAGATGACCTGGTTTCATCCTCCTGACACCCACCCCTCACATATTTATATAGACATTAATTAGGTCACCCCTCAGCCTCCTCTCCTCCAAGCTAAAGAGACCCAGCTCCCTCAGTCTAAAAGAAGATTTTCAGAGGGGAAAAAACAACTCTGTGTATCCAGTGGGGATAGGACAAGTGGTAGCTTAACAGTCAGTGCAGCTCTTCAGTGAAGTCAGCCAAGACCTGCCAGAGACCAGTAGAGTTGTAGCACTGCCATCAGGATGGGCAGTTTGAAGAGGGGGAGTCTTCAGAAAGGTGGAAATATTTCTGACCCGATTCTTCTGAGGTGCTGAGCACAGACTTATATGGGAATAATCTCAAACTCATTTTGTTTGAATCAAATGTTTTCAATTACTGGTGTAGATTGTCACTTGTGTGGAGCAGAACTTTTCCCCTCATATTTTTCCTACATGCACAGCAAAATATCTGCCTAAAGGTATGCTTTATATTTGTGTCACTTCATTCCTTATTTATGTTTGGATTTGTCCATTTCCTTGAGGTATCTAGAGTCCTTTGCCAGTGCTTGCCACTTGAGGAATACCTACAGTGGTTTTGGCATGCCAGGTGCTGTCTTCTGAGTCAAAAATGATCACGTGTGTAGTTGTTTGCCTGAATATTGTGCTGCATATTTGTTCCTCCTGCATATGGTGAGTGTTTTTCTCTAAATGTAGGGATTGTATAGCAATTACTCTAATGCCCATCCCTGTAGTCTGCAGCAATGTGCTTGTGGCTTTACCTCTGCAAGCACAGGGGAAACACTTCACATTTTTTCTACAATCATGGGGAATCCCTAGGCTCCCTGATTGCTCTAGAACTGTTGATTTGATAAGAGCAGTATCTTTCCTCCCTGAAAGCGTCCATAATGGATAGAACATTTTGGGAGCTATGAAATCCCTCAAGAAAAAAGACAGACCAGGGAGGGAGGAAAGAGTGAGGAGAGAGCCTTGCCAGGATGCTGAGAAGTAAAAGAGCACTGTTAGGAGAGGAGAGAAATATGACTATGCAGCATCAGAACTGCAGTAGCCTCTGCAGAACAGAGAACAACAGAAGCAGTGCACGAAGACAGTAATTCCCTTTAGAAGCCACAGATGGGACACTTCCTCCACAGGCATGCAGATCTTCCACTGTTCTTTATCATAGATTAATTAATTGCAGTTCATGTGAGTAAGCTTTTAAAGGGATATAAATCCTACTTTTCATTTTGTTTATTCCCTGTTTGTAATCAATTTAATTTGCTTGTTAATAGCAATGTCCAATTAAGAAATCCCTTAGAAACCTGTAATGGTAATTCAGCTCAGTAAATCATGGATTTTTATGGTTTTTCTTATCAGACATTTCCACTGTCTACAGTAGTTAATGTTTTCACAGTAGTTCTGTGTCTCAACTACGATTGTCTTTGTTGATCTATACTCTTAGATCTGGGAAGGAATACATTATATTAATCTTCCTATATCATGAAAAACAAGAAGCTGAGAGCCATTTTTATAGCATCATGACATCTTCCATGTACTCAGTAAGGACAATCATTCTGAAAGTAGAGAAACCCTATGAGGCTTTGTCCCAAAAAAATCTTGGAACAAGAATTTCAGAGTGATCCTTACAAAATAAAACGAGTATTAAAGAGGCAGCTGCAATAGCAAGTTTTAATGAAGGTTTTGCTGTAGGAGCACTCACTATTCATTACCATTCCTAGCTGTTTTGACTTTATTTATCCTTACTGAAAATTGTAATAGTAAATTGATTTAGACAGCATGTCTAAACCTATAGTTGGAAAACAATTAACTGAATAGCTAATAACGCTGGCTAATTGGTATTACAGCTGTGCTCCAGGACATGTGGTGGTTTATTACTGGTATCTGGCATAAGGACCATGGCATGAAGACCATTATGGCTGGAGCTCAGCAAGGCATGTTGCACCACGGGAATTCAAGAATCAGCCTTAATACACAGGGTGCGCATCCTGACACTTTCTTGAGGAACATAGAATCATAGAATCATTAGGGATCAGAAGGGACCTCAAAAGATCATCCAGTCCAATCCCCCTGCCACAGCAGGATCACCCAGACCACGTCACACAGGAACATAGCTAGGCAGGTCTGGAACCTTTTTCTTTTGTAAGGTGGTCAAATGTTTAACTTTGTAAACAGGGTAAGCTTTCCATTAGCTCACTGTTTTCCCACCAGTCCTCTGAGACGGTAATCCTAACATGATTCAGAGGAGAACAAAATTAATTTCTCCACCTCTATTTTGCAGTTGAGAGAAAGGAATGAGGAGAACAACAATGATATTTGCTCACATGACCGTACACAAGCAATTCTTTCCACCTCTCTGGCTAAAGCTCCATTATACACTGCAAGTTCTGCACAGTAGACAGTTTTTACCCGAGCTTTTTTGAACAGTTTGTGCACATAGTAAAACACTTCTTATTTCAGATATGAAACAAGAAAACTTGTGTAATGAGCTCCTTTCTCCATGAAAGGCTGTGTTTATACAGGGTTTGAATCACTTCTGTTTCTAAATATGGGTCACATCCTGGTTTTGTGGTAGAAGTTTGTTTTCTTCCAGTTGTATAATCTGAAAAGTATTGAGATCATTTTGTCCAAGCATGAATTTTGAGAGGAAGAAGGAACTTCTTCCCAATGAGGGTACTGGAGCATTGGAACAGGCTGCCCAGGGGGGTTGTGGAGTCTCCTTCTCTGGAGACATTCCACACCCACCTGGCTGTGTTCCTGTGTGACTTGGTCTAGGTGATCCTGCTGTGGCAGGGGGATTGGACTGGATGATCTTTTGAGGTCCCTTCCGATCCCTAATGATTCTATGATGTAGTCCATTAAATACCCAGCAGCACTGCTTCGTGCTGACAGATGGGCTAGGTTCGTGACAAGGTCTACTGCATCATCCTTTGGAAGAGGAAAAAGAGAAGAAGTTGTTGTCCTGATGGTGAAACATGTTATAGGTCCTGATTCATTATAGTTCCTATTAGATGGCAACATTAAAACATTTATTAATAATTAATTGACAAAATTTAGTGCATGAAGTGGAAGTTCTTTCTTTCATGAAAATTTAGCTATTTCTTATAAACAAATGACAGAAAATCTCTAGATTCATACATTTTTTATTTATAAATTCCAAGACAACAATTCTTTCACAGACTCTTTAGGTAAGGTTTTGTAACCTCTGGTTTAAAAAAGCTATGTTTGGTATGAATTTGCTATTTCATTCTCTGTGGAACATTTTCATGATTAATCATTAGGAAAAAGGCTGCCTTCACTTCAGAAAAATATTCCACCTTTATAAAAGATCTGGAGTACCCCAGGGTTGGCTTAATAAAATGTGATAGATCAAAGACCATAATAATCTATCATGAAGATGAAGTATAGATATCTCTCCACAGTACTCTCCACGGCAGCATTTTTATTGTTTTGCAGGTTTTTATTCAAGTTTCTGGGGAGCTTTTTCTTGGCACGATAATTGCTGTACTGTCCTGAGAAATCTGAAACGAGAGAGAGAGATACACAGAGATCAGATCATCAGGGATTGAAAGGGACCTCCAGAGGTCATCAGCTCCAACCTCCCTGCTCAAGCTGGTTCATAGAACCTGACAGGTTACATAGAAATGCATCAAGGTGTCTCAGAATTTGTGGGAAAATATTTGGATATTTAATTAAAAATTAAGATGTGTGAGGTGGGAGAGTTTGTGGAGAATGTCAAAAAACCTGTGGTGTTCACTTCCAATCTAATCAACCAAAGTCTTTAGGAGCAGTATATGCGTGTGTGTCCTCTGAGCACCACTGTTACATTCATTTCTCTTGGAGGTGAATATTGTTTTTTGTATAGCATACCTGCAGCAAAGCCATGGCTACCTCAGTATACTGGTCCTTTCTTTCATGACTCAATAAAGCAGTAAACATTGTCTCAGACAGTGGCAGCACCATCAGCACTCCAGCTGATTAATTCTGTCCATTGACTGTGTATCATACAATTATGATCTGATCGGAAGGGACCTTGAAAGACCATCTAGTCCAATCCCCCTGCCACAGCAGGATCACCCAGACCAAAGCACACAGGATCATGTAGTAATATAGCCTGTGACATTATAGTTCTACATGTGTTTGTAGTGAAATAGATGTATGTGTATGTATAGATATACATATGGATATGTAATAGTTAAAATGCCCACGCACACAGATGCAGAGGTAGAGCAAGAACAAAAAAATCACTGTCAATATATGAAAGTTCTAAGAAAAGCAGTAGATGATTGATCACCTCTTTACCAAGAAAACATGAAGTTAGATTTTTCTGAGATTGTAAAAGGCTGTGACCTTATTTATGTTAAAAAAAAAACCCAGAAAACCATAGTGGGTGTCACTGGAAAAAAAAACCCATCATACACATCATATAGTGTTTTCTGGGACTTCCTGTTAGAGTCAGAAACCCTGGGCAAGGGGTTGTGTCCATATAAAATAAAGACTTTGCAGAAATGCTTAGCTAAAATGTTAATCTTCTTCAGTAAGTACCATTTAGAAAGAATGTCGTATACAATACAGACCATTACACACTGCAGAAGGTAGAGGAGATTAAAAGGTCAGTATTAGTTCAACAAATGAGACAGGAGAATGCAGATAGGAGGAAGCTTACTCATGGTAAGAGATTCTAGACACCAAGATTCAATAGTAGATAGTGACCAACTTTATCTGCTTAGAAAGAGCACTAGAATTTTTGTTACCTGCTGTATCATTCCCTGATGCATCCTCAATTTATTATATAAATTGCATATTAGTTGTAGAGTACAGAAGATGCAAATTGACAGACTCATGGAATCATTAGGGATCAGAAGGGACCTCAAAAGATCATCCAGTCAAATCCCCCTGCCACAGCAGGATCACCTAAACCCACCAGGAACACATCCAGGCAGGTCTAGAACATCTCCAGAGAAGGAGACTCCACAACTCCCTTGGACAAACAGTTTCAATGCTCCAGTACCCTCCCTGGGAAGAAGTTCCTGCTGATATTGACATAGAACCTCCTCTGTTCCAGCTGGCACCCACTGCTCCTTGTCCTATCACCAGATGACACTAAGAGCCTGGCTCCATCCTCCTAACACCTACCCCTCACATTTTTATAGACATTGACTCAAAGGCACAAGGAGCCTATGCAGGTTTCTGAACAGCAGTAGAGGAGGATCTTGCATCATGTAATGCAGTGCAGCATGCTGAGTCCATGTCACTTGCTTCAGGGTAGTAAGAGTTCATAAAAGCAAGCCAGTTACACAGCTATAGATCCTCTGTAATGTAACATTTATTTTTCTTTGCCATGGGGAATAGATTTCCTATAACTGAATGTGAACTAATGAACTGGCAGAACAAGTTCAAGTTATCCACATCTATTGAATGCTTTTCCATCCTGTAACAGATAGAGGAGCTCAGCAGATACTGTGCCACATGCCTGACACCAAGACAGAACACTCAAATTTGTGGTGTGAAAGATAGCAGAATGGGAAAGTACATGGAACCACTACTAGGGTAATATGACTAATGATACTGGATATCAATCTAGAAGAAAACTAGCTTCATTATTTCATGTGCATAGAACATAATTTAATATATATATGCATCCAGTGTTATAAATTGGTCTAAGTTTCATCATGATTATGAACTAAGTTTTCTTAAATTATGTTCCATGAATGTTTTTGTTATCTAAAGAATGGGCAGGCTGGTAAAGGTTAACCTTACAATATGAACTATCTCAAGAATACAATTGCATCTCTTATGATGTAGCATTAGCAAAAAGTCAGCTAATTGTAGGCATTATATAGTTCTACTTTTATATCTGATGACATAGGAAACCCCAAGAATAAATGGATTTGCCTCATTCATTCTTATTTAGGGCCTCAGATTGCAGCCATTACAGGTGGAAGGCATTGTCTGCAAGTTAAATAACTTTATAATATGAGAAGAAAAGCTTTCTAAAGGTTCTGTATGGTAATATTCTGAAATAGAACTCAAAAATCTACTGTTCAGGGAAAATACTTAGTTCTCATTTACTATACTTGACTTTGTTAACCTAGAGCAGCAGTTAGTGCTCTACAGCCTGCAACCATTTTCATCATCCTCTATGACACAAACTTCAGCTGAACTGCACAGTGATTTCCTGTCTCTCTCTCTATTATGTGTGAGCAAAACCCCAAAAAAACCCCATGCTTTTCTACATGCTGTGTATGAGCTAGTAAAGTTATATGGCAGGTTATATTCATGGAGACATAGAATGCTTTCTGTTAGAAGGGTTGGAAAGGTCATCTAGTTCAACTATCAGAAGCCCTGCAGTAACCAGGGACATCTCAACTGGTTGTACCATGTCTCTGGGCAACCTACTGCAATGTTTCACCACACTCATTATAAATACGTTAAGGGTTAGGCTAGCCTAACCATGAACCAGGAGTTTGGATACAGCCAACTTGTAAACTGCTATTGTATGTGTTTTGTTTTCCTGTTACAATATTTAGGATGTGTATTGAAGGTTTTTCCATTCTACTGGAATTAAATTTCAAGTGTTATGCAAGAAGAAGATATCAACCTGGAGCTTTCTAATCTATTTGTATAGATCTGGTTTGTTAGTGTTTTGATTGTGCAGACATTGCACACACAAATGCATGGCATGGTCTGCTCAGATGGCTGTTCTCTGCTAAGGACATATAACAGATTGCTGTTTAGTTTCACTATCGTGAACAATCTGCACATGCCAAGTTTCTCCTTTTAGGTGATTAACAGCATGCATTTTCATTTTTGAACCCTAGGCTTATTTTCCAGCAAAGCTCTGGGGAGAATAAAGACAATAGCCTTGACCTGGCTGCCCATTCCACTGTGGTTTGGGGTTTTTTTGGCATAATGTTAATGAAGAGGACATGGATTAAGACTTTTCAGGTGTTTTTTTTCAGGTTCGGAAGGTGATTTTTGGGCTGGGGTTTTCTACCCAGGCAAAAATGCAGAAGATAATGTTAATGAAAAGAACTTAGATGAAGGATTTTCAGTTTTGTTATGCTGATTTTTTTTTCAAGGAGTGTATCCAGCGTAGAGCAACGAAGATGATGAAGGAAGTACAGCACTCCTTTATGAGGAAAGGCTGAGGGACTGGGTCTCTTGAGCTTGGAGAAGAGGAGGCTGAGGGGCGATCTCCTTAATGTCTATAAATATGTGAGGGATGAGTGTCAGGACGATGAAGCCAGGCTCTTTTCAAGGTCATCTGGTGACAGGACAAGGGGAAATGGGTGCCAGCTGGAACAGAGGAGGTTCCCTATCAATATCAGCAGGAACTTTTTCCCAGTCAGGGTAATGGAGCATTGGAACAGGCAGCCCATTGGGGTTGTGGAGTCTCCTTCTCTGGAGATGTTCATGTGCGACTTGGTTTAGGCTATCCTGCTGTAGCAGGATCTGTGCAGATTGGACTAGATGATCTTTCAAGGTCCCTTCTGATTCTTAATGATTCTATGATTTTTTGATATTTGGCTGGGGGTTTGGTTTTTTCACCAGCCAAAATGCAGTCAGACACTTGTTTTTACCCTCACACAGAGGTGAAACATGGTTCAGAAGCACTAGCATATATCTGACACCTTGCAATTGAGATCCGCCACTTCTTGAAATTAAAACCAATGCATTCTGCCCTCTATTACAGGGATGGTACATAGCCTAACACTCACAATGGAGCATGAAAATAAGGACATTCTTATTTCATTTGATAATGAAACAGGAGGAAGCATTTAATTTAGAGAAAAAGTACAAGAAACAGGATTTCAAAATTCATCTTACAGCATTTTGTATGTCAAGTGCTTTTTTCATAAAAATTGAAGGAAAAATGTCTGGACAAAGCCCTTTACCAAGACACATGCCTGTGCAAATGTAGGCATACGATACAGAAAATGAATAAAGCCTCTCAGTCAAAATCCATTACCTAAGATGTCTTCATCTTTATGAAATGCCATTAGATATTTTGTATGATTCTTTGTGTTTTATTACACAAAGAAAATTGATTGAGTTCTATTAGTCCTTGAAGGCCAAAAATAAGCTCTTAATACATATGTTCTCCTTCTCTGTTCTAACTTTTTCTCTTGGTATCTTTTTTCTTCTTTCATAGTGGGAATAAAAGAAAAGCTCTTCCTTTGTTGAAATAGAAAGTCTACAAATACGAGGGCAGCTTCCTACCTATAATCTTAGGATCTATTCAGTATTTGAATAAGTGTTTCATTAGCTTACTAAAACTATAAATAACCAGAGGTACTTGCCAATGTTCTACCAAATACAGCCCAAAAGCTCTATAGGGTCAATTCAGTCTGGCAGTCTTTCTCTCTGCTAATATTGTAAACACACCTATCCCGTTCAAAGTAAATTGTCAGCATAAAAATATTCTCCAAAAAAGATACCCCGTTAGAATGTTTTTTAGGGTTCAGATACATGATCTGAGCACTTCCAGTTGGATTCTGAATATCATTCTTGTGATGAATTAGAAGGGAATAATGAAGTGACACTGTACCAATGAGACAAGGGAAAAAAAGGATAAATCTTTCAAAATAAGATATTTAACTACCATGAAATAGATTTAGATCTTAAATTACTGAGAGAAAATAGATGACTTTTAGTAAGATTCTCATCCAGATTTCCTGACCTGTGTATTTGATAAACTTACTAAATTTCAAAATCTTCAGTAGTATCTTGAGGGAAGTACTGACTAACAATGGCTTCAAATTAGGGGAAAATCATGTATTATTGAGGAGGCAAATTGCAATTGATCTGATGAGCATTTAATGTAAAAATTGAACGTACAAAGAAGAACCAGTTGTGGATTTTTTTAGATGCACTCAAAAAGAAAACTTCTGAAGCTCTATACATACTAACTGATACTATCACAGAAATATTCTCATCAAGTTTGTAAAGAATTTACGTAGGTCAAAACACTAGCCTATAATTTGAAAATAGTACAGAAACAATTTACCTTTCAAATTCAAGGGTCACATTCAATTAAATTCCTTTGGGAATAGAAGGCCAGCACTGGTTACAAGTGCATTAATTAAATGACTTAGTTACATGTTGACTGGTGTTTCAATTGTGCCTCGGTTCATTTGTCCCAGAGCAGATGATTTTTATGTGTATCATATAGATAAAATTAAATTGTTATCTGCAGGAGTTCTGCTCCCCATCATTTTTCACTGCTGCTGTAAGAAATGGAATGGTAAAAGTACACCTATACTAATTAGGCTGACATTTAATCATCGTGTTGCAAACTAAGTTCCAAAAAAGCCATCACTCTTCATTTGCAGGTGTTTCGTAACTAGTGTTGCTGGAATGAGCTGTATAGTACCCTTATGAGGAACTAGTCAACACCTCCAGGGATGGAGCCTCCACCACCTCCCTGGGAAGGCCCTTCCAGTGCCTAACCACTCCATCTGGAAAGAATTTCTTCCTAAGATCCAATCTAAACCTCCCCTGCCTCAACTTCAGACCATTCCCCCTGGTTCTGTCAGCAGTCTCCAAGGAGAAGAGGCCAACAGTAAAAATCCCCCATATGAGTAAAAGAACATAAAAAAAATTAAAGCACAAACTGGATCCCAATGCCTCTTCACACACTGAGAGAAATGGGAGGCAGCGAGCACATGGGTTTTTGGCTTGAAATGAGAGACCACTGGGGGAAGAGAGTGTGAAGAGGCTGAGGACAGACTTCTGAAGTTTCTGTAAACAGAAAAAAGAAACCTAATGGGTCCAACATTAAGTTGAGCAATGGGAAATCCAGCTCTGATCTTTCCAGCATTCCAGACCTCTGAAATTTGACAGCAGGGGAGCTCTAGTGGCCTCCAAGTGTGCCTTGGATTGAGTCCAGTCCTGCAAACTGAAGTAGATGATGATGCTTGATTTGCACAGAGCTTTAGCATCCTAGCAAAAGCAATCCCTCCATTCCAATCTATCTTTTATCAGCCTTCTCTTCAACTCTACACACAAACACTTGCATAGCAGCAGAATTCATTATTAACAGACAAAAAACACCATGTCCATGCCACTTCATGCTTATAGGTGGCAAATCGGGTGTAAAAAAAATAATATATATAAATACATATAAATACTACAGGGCATAATATCATGAGAAGGAACTTCTTGGCAGTGAGGGTAATGGAGCCCTGGAACAGGCTACCCACAGGGGTTGTAGAGTCTCCTTCCGTGGAGATGTTCCAGACCCGCCTGGCTGTGTTCCTGTGAGACTTGGTCTAGATGATCCTGCTGTGGCAGGGGGATTGGACTAGATGATCTTTCAAGGTCCCTTCCGATCCCTAATGATTCTATGATTCTGTGACTGCCAATTTTGTTCACATTAGGTTTCTGTATTGATTTATAAGACAAAAAACCAAGACAGAAAAATGACCATAAATTAGGTCATTTTTAATCATTTAATTAGGTTAATTAAGTGAAAGAGATGCTTTTTTAATATAAAGCATGAATTTACCTCTTGTGGCATTAAAATAATTGGCAAATAATGTCGAATTAATGTAATACCTAGGTCTAACAAGTACTGAGACAGATACAGAAAAATAGTAGTTACAAATAATTTATCTCTTAAGTTTTCAGAATAAGGTGCTATGACGCCTGAGGTTACTTTTGTAACATCGTCTAGTCCAAGCTTGTCAGTTCTTTCAGTTAATTATAGATTTCTACAGTTCTCAATTTGCACACCAATTTGTGATTTCATTTGGCAGTTCTTTTATCCCTGCAAAAACTCTGTCTGGAAACTGCTTTCATTCAGTACTAAATTAGATGCAAGGTTCCCAGTCTTCCTTGTGCCTGCAACTCTATGCCTGATGAAAATGCCATTTGTTCTAGAATGCTTTATTTTGTGAAAAACCCCTTCCCTCCACTCCAGAGCTGAGGCCATAAATCCATGAGCTGACAGTCTAGCATTATTACAAGTACTTAATATATGGATGTCCAGCACATAAGACTAACGCTTCAGTCTCTCTGCAAGTATATTTTATGTTCTTCTCTTCTTTCAGTAACAGTTGATCATGAATGTTAACTTCAAAATTCATATAAGAAGTGACTGCAATTGCCTTTACTAAAGTAGTATAAATAGTTATTCCAAGACAGCAAATAAAAGCAACTATCATCCAGTAAGATGTCACTCAATTCATTTAATGATATTTTTATGCCTCTTTCTAATCATAAGGCAAAGAATTCCAGAAGATAACAAGATTCTGCCTGAGGGTGTTTAGAATAATGGTACAAGTTGGCATAACAAGTGTATTCACTCTTCCCAACGTGATGAAAAAGATGCTAGGCCCAAGCAGAACTGCAGTGAGCAATCCAAAGTGGGCGTATGTTGCTCTACACAACAGACACAGAAGGAGCACAAAGCCAGAAGGTTCTTTTTCCTATGGACAGTCCTCATATCACTATCACTAGATGACATTGAGAAGAGCCTGGCTTCATCCTCCTGACACCCACCCCTCATATATTGATTGACATGAATGAAGTCACACCTCAGCCTCCTCTTCTCCAAGCTAAAGAGATCCAGCCTTTCCTCAGAAGGAAGCTGTTCTGCTTCCTTCATTGCTCTATGCTGGACACCCTCCAGCAGCTCTGTGTCCTTCTTGAGGGGGCCAGAACTGGACCCAATACTCCAGATGCAGTCTCACCAGTGCAGAGTAGAGATGGAGAAAAACCTCCCTCGATCTGCTAACCACCCCCTTCTGATGCCCCCCAGGATGCTGTTGGCCCTCTTGGCCACAAGAGCACACTGCTGGCTCAGAGTCACCCTGCTGTCAACTAGGACCTGCAGGTCCCTTTCTCCTCCACTGCTCTCCAACAGGTCAGTCCCCAGCCTACCCTGGTCCCTGGGGTTGTTCTTGCCCAGATACCAGACTCTACACTGACACTTGCTGTACTTCAAAATCAATTTATGTCAGTAATTTATAGCTTCTGTCAGCTGGTAAATTATCTTCTTGAGATTGAATAGTAAAAAGTTTTGAACAGTAAAAACATTTGAATTCCTTTTATTTTCTTGTGACCGGTTTATTTTACAAACGCATTGCTGTCTCAGCAGCTGAGATGTTGACAGCTGTCTTCACGTCTTCATGAGATGAGATAGTGTATGCTAGTGATGACATGAGTATTTAGCCAGAACGAAGGTGAGAGACAAGGAAGGATTGGCACATTTTAAGAGTTGCTAATATAGAGGAGCTGGATGGGGGTTGGGTGGCAGTTGGTGAGTTGGTTTCCTTTTCTTTTGTGCCTTCCAGTAGACTATGAGTAGGAGGGGAGAACCATGCAATCACTTATATTTAGGAGAGTGTAGACGGAGACTGGGTTATGATTCTCGTGACATCTAAATATACTTTTCTGGTAGGATAAATAGCAAAAAAATCTGATGACTCACCCAATTCCTAAGTGTTCTGAGAAGGAATGATTTGTTTGTGTGTCTTTTCATTTTGCACTTCACATGCTAAAATCATGGCCTACCCGCTTTCCAGGAGGAGAGCCAAAAAAAGTGCATAAAAACATCAGCCTCAAATCTCAGAATCATAGAATCTTTAGGGATCAGAAGGGACCTCAAAAGATCATCCAGTCCAATCCCCCTGCCACAGCAGGATCACCCAGACCAAGTCACACAGGAACACATCCAGGCGGGTCTGCAATGTCTCCAGAGAAGGAGACTCCATAACCCCCCTGGGCAGCCTGTTCCAGTGCTCCGGTACCCTCCCTGGGAAGAAGTTCCTGCTGATATTGATAGGGAACAAAGCTGCTGTTAGAACCCACGGTGATTTTATTTGTGAAATTCCTCAGGTGGCCATTGTTTCATAACATGATGATGTTTAATTATTCTTTAAAGGTAGCACATCGTGTGGTGTTGGGGACACACTGGAGGGAAGGGAGGCCGTCTGGAGGGACCTGGATAGGCTGGTGAGCTGGGCCAGTGCCAACCTCATGAGGTCCAACAAGGCCAAGTGCAAGTTCCTGTACCTGGGTCAAGGCAGTCCCAGGGACAAAGACAGGCTGGGTGGGCAACAGACTGAGAGCAGCCTTGAGGAGAAGGACTTGGGGGTGTTGGTTGTTGAAAAACTCAACATGAGCCAGCAACATTCGCTTGCAGCCCAGAACGCCAACTGCACCCTGGGCTGCATCAAGAGGAGTGTGACCAGTAGGGCGAGGGATGGGATCCTCCCCCTCTATTCTGCTCTTGTGAGACCCCACCTGAAGTACTNTTTCCAAGGGCTTGGAGTGGTAGGAGCAGGGGGAATGATTTCCAGCTGGAAGAGGGGAGGTTTAGACTGGAAGTCAGGAGGAAGTTCTTCAGGATGAGGGTGCTGAGACACTGGAATAGGTTGCTCAGGGTGGTTGTGGCTGCCCCCTCCCTGGAGGGGTTCAAGGCCAGATTGGCTGGGACTTTGAGCACCCCGGTCTAGTGGAGGGTGTCCCTGCTGATGACAGGGGGGTTGGAACTAGATGACTGTTAAGTTTCCAACCCAAACCATTCTAGGAATCTACGGAAAGGAACGTAATCAGTTATGTTACATTAGTTAGTGTTCACAGCCCTTGCAGAATATTTTCTGTAGGCACCTGAGCAAATGTACAGAGAGCTGATTGGACGGCAGGATAAATAGACTGGTGTTTTTTAACAGTTTGTGTCATCAGTAATTAAATCAACTGTACTGAGACCAATGGAAAAAAAGGGAGTCCGTAAGGTAAAGACTCGATACCTGTCATAGCATCCTGTTGAACTAGTGTAATAAGGCTACTCTAAACAGAGATATGCAGCAAATCAGAGCTGTCTGCCTATTTTATTTGACTTCTTCTGAAAGTGTGGATTGCTTTGAGCAGTTTGTGATACCATAATGATAGGAATGTTTGCAGTAGCAGGCTGAACTGAGAAATAAGCGTGAGTCAACTGAAATATGTGTATTGAAATGTCTTTTTCGGTATATTTTACTTATTCAAGTGAAAGCAAATGAAACTGAAAAATTGGCTGTAGTGGTCTGAATCATAGAATCATAGAATCATAGAATCATAGAATCATTAGGGATGAGAAGGGACCTCGAAAGATCCAAAGAGTGCTTGTGTGTGTCTGTTTCAAACCAGAACTCATTCTGATAGACTGCTAATTTCATAATCTGGGGTTTATAAATCTTGCTCTTTTTGTTAAAATATTAGAGTGCATACATGTTTGTTGTACTTAGACAGCAACCAGCCTCATAATGCCCCATCATAAAAACCCTACAGCTAACGAAGGCTCAGGAGTGGAAGCAGCCAGACTTTATTAACTACAGATGGAAGGGTGCAGTGATTCAGTCACAGGTACCTAACAGTGGAAAAGAGCATGTTCACTTATTTCAGCCACCTAGTTATATGGCTTTGACCCTTAATGAGCTGGACTCAGTGAACAACTGCTTTGGTGACTGTCCACTATGTGAATTGTTTAAGACATTATTTTAAATTGGGACAGCTTTGAGCAAACAATGAATTGTTGCTGCAGAATCTGACTTCTGCCTCACAGGTATTTTCCAGTAGAAATGATTGTTAAAATCTAAAGTTTTTTAAATGATATGCAGGAAGCAGGAAGGCCCTTTAATTACGTCCTTAAGTACAGAATATTTGCTTAATTGCTTAGTAGCCCTTGTATCCCGAAAATGTAATTAAGTGATGATTAAGTATTCATTATAATACTTTCCTGTTATTATTCAATACAGGGAACATATTCACTTTTAAAGTCTTTATCATGTTTGGAATTAAGCAACCCCATTTCTCATCAACTGTGAAGATGGATACTACAATAACTTATCTACTTCCCTTGCTCAATTAATAAGACCTGATATATCAGGCAAATCAGAATGGCTCACAGAACAAGGCTAGGCTCACAGAACAAGGATAGCAGCTTAAGCGGTAGCACTAACACTGTTTCCTGCCCTAGGCTTGTATTAGGCAATGTGTTTTGTTGCTCTGGAACTCCTGGATCAGTGTGGAAAGCTATGATATGATACAGCATGCTCAAGATTGAGACTCACTAAAAAATACCTGGGTTTTAGAGACCTGCAGCCTCCACTGCATGTGGATGTGAATGCAGTCAAAACAGTGGGAAAGATAGTGCTCTTTTTATACAATAACTGATTGGGACCTAACTCCTTGGGACACTGGAATCCAAGTTCAGCATCCCCTGTATCTTGAAGTAATCCCAATACAGTTCTAGTTTTCCCATTTATCTGGAGAATTTGCCATTGCTCACGCTCCATCTCTCATCTTATGATCAGCCTTCTTGTGACCTATTTACACTTGTAAATACTCATAGCCAAAAGAAGATCCAGCAAGTTCCAAACATTACATCACTGAAATCATGCTGTAATGGAAAAGGATCTGACAAAACTCAAATGTCCTGGACTCCGTTAATGGTTAACCAAACTGTTAACCCCCTTGAGCTCTCCTGGATTCCAGGAGGCTGCATTCAGCATTGCCCCTGACCAGGGATATTTCTCAGGGTCTTCTGCTAATGAGATTGACTGAAGGATTGGGTGAGAACCACCTTCTCGAGGCTGAACCGTTGAATACTGCTGATGCATTATGAGTATGCATTTCTATATATCTTGTGTTTGTACCTTTGATTTAAGGCACCTTGCAGTAGGTTAACACAAAGAAGCCATGTGAACTATAGTCATCCGTGAAGGCACATGACTAGCTGGTATACTTGGAGATTTCTTGTTTAATGCTTGCATCCATATTTGTAGGTTAATGTTTTATATTAATCGTAATATTTAATACATCTTAGTATTTATAATATTAATTACTCTATTAATACCATATAATACATCTGAATATTTGTAATGTGTAGTAATAGAACCAACACATTCTGACGGGGGAAAACATACGGACATCTCACACTTACGGACCTGTCTGGAGTTACGGCTGCCCAAGGGCAAATTGATAGTCATCTTTGTTTCTGGATTTAAAGCAGCTTTTCCTTATAAAGAAGGACATAAATTAAAAGCCTGCTTTTGATAAACATTACATTAGAAGAGACCATAATGTTTGTAGCTTAGAGATGTTTTTTGGACAGAGTATTGAACAGAGATGATTTATATAAGAAAAGAAATTGGAGTTGACATTTGTTGCAGGGCTGCTTTTCGAGGCGACCTGTTGCACATACTGTTAAACATACTGTTACATTTCTTTTACCTTTTTCAGTTGGTGCTTTACAGGAGTTTTACAGGCCACATTTTCTAATTGAATGTTTTAGGCATCGTTTGTGTCAGCTAGTGAATGCGACACAATTCTTTAGACAATTATTAATCAAAAGAACTGATCATTAGGTGACAGCATTAATCTCTGTGCAGGTAGCTAAACCAGCAATTTCAATCACAAGATGAGGCAAATGTAGTGTGCCCACTTCTCCAGAGGAGAAAATCCCACTGTAAATAGAACTATTCTTGCTAAGAAATTGCAGCACTAAGCTTACTGAGACAGTTCACAGGTATTTTCAAGTGGTATTTGAAGTATGAAAATGTTTATAAGGAACTTCACAGTGAACACTTTCTTAACCATTGTTCATAATTCTTATTCTTTGTAAATAACTGAGTGATGATGATGATTAAGCCTGTTGTGAGTTTGATCTGGAGTATTGTGTCCAGTTCTGGGTCCCTCAGTTCCAGAAGGACACAGAGCTGCTGGAGGGTGTCCAGCGTAGAGCAACGAAGATGATGAAGGAAGTAGAACAGCCCCTTTATGAGGAAAGGCTGGGAGAATTGGGTCTCTTGAGCTTGGAGAAGAGGAGGCTGAGGGGGGAACCTCATTCATGTCTATAAATATGTGAAGGGTGGGTGTCAGGAGGATGGAGCCAGGCTCTTCTCAAGGTCATCTGGTGATAGGACAAGGGGCATTAGGTGCAAGCTGGAACAGAGGAGGTTTCATCTAAATATGAGCAGGAACTTCTTCCCAGGGAGAGTAACATTGGAACAGGCTGCCCAGGGAGGTTGTGGAGTCTCCTTCTCTGGAGATGTTCCAGACCTGCCTGGATGTGTTCCTGTGCAGCTTGGTCTGGGTGATCCTGCTGTGGCAGGGGGATTGGGCTGGATGAGTTTTTCAGATTCCTTCCGAGCCCTAATGATTCTATGGTTCTATGTTTGCATCTTTATTCTACAAAATTCACTACATGCTCTGCAGGAAAAAAAAAACCTAAATCTGTGGCTGTGTCATCTCGTGTTTTCGCCAGGTTTCCTTCTGTGTGCGGGTATGTTAGTGTGGGTGTATACCATACTGCAAATCACAAACTATTATGATCTAATTACTGGGCTTGCTGATGCTCAAGCCAAAGTTCTATTAAAGTGTCTAATTACTTCTTCCTAATTTACAATCACTAGGAGTGCTGAAATGCACTATTTTCAATGCTTCTAGGGAGGCAACCAGGCACAAAACAATTGATGAAGTTCTAGTTTCAAATGGAAGGCAATTAGTCATGAGACCATATTTAATAAAGCTATTGATACTATAGTTGAGCGTCTGGTTAAGTCTTGGAGAAAACATGGCATTTGTAGTAATACGCTAACGATTCATGGATTCATAGAAGGGTTCCAGTTGGAAGGGACCTTAAAGATCACCTAGTTCCATTCCCCCTGCCATGAGCAGGGACACCCCACCCCACCCCCACTAGACCAGGATTTTGGTTGGATCAGTAATAAGTTCATTAATCTGAGGATGACGGATCACTCGCACACGTTGCCTGGAGAGGTGGCAGTGGCCCATTCCTGCAGACATTCAAGGTCAGGCTTGATGGGGTCTGGGCAATCTGGTCTGGTTAGAAATACCTGTGCTTGCTGTAGGAGGGTTGTACCAGATGACNTTGGAGGTGCCTTCTAACTGTATGATTCTGTGATTCTATGGGATCAGAATATTGTTTCTTCTTTTCCTACAGGAAAGCTGGGGAGCGGCTGTTTTCAAGCGCTTCGGGTGGTAGGACCAGAGGGAATGTTTTCAAGCTCGAAGAGGGGAGGTTTGGACTGGAAGTCAGAAGGAGGTTCTTCAGGATGAGAGTGGTTGCAACCTAGACCAGGTTGCTCATCCAGTCTGGTCTTGAACATTTCTAGGCAGCCACAACCTCCCTGGGCAACCTGGTCTCAGCACCCTCAGCATGAAGAACCTTTTTCTAACTTCCAGTCTAAACCTCCCCTCCTCCAGCTCAAAACCAATAGAATTAATTACTGTCTAACTGACTTTTGGGTCACTAGGCGTTTGAGCATTTAAGAACACGTTTCTGTTTTCCCAAAAGACTCTTGACCTATCAGAAGCAAAAAATTACCCCAAAATTCCAAAACTCCAGAGCAACAGCAGCAGCCTTGTTCTTTCCTACATCTCCCCTTCTAGAAAATTTTAACAAATGAAAGTGTTCTGGAAAGGAAAACAGAAAACAAAACAAGTGATACAGTCCTTTCCAAGCCTTGAGGGAGCAGGGAGGGTAATAACAGCACATTTTGGATTCAATTTTGTGTCCTTGCCATGACAGATATTTAATGGGTAGAAAGGATAACCATCACGTATTTTTCATCTTTCTCGGTCTGTGCGTGTTTGTTTTCAGTAGTACAACAAAAAGAGTTTGTTATTTCAAAAGCAGCAGCTGAGAAGAGAATTACTAGTGGGAAACCACTTCAAGCTAAGATTTTATTCACTAAGAATTCTAAGCTTGGAATGTTTCAGTCTCATCAAAGGAACTGTCATTAAATTAATTCACTTATATATATTGAAGAGGCATGGTTTTTCTTACGCTGTCCTTTTGATCACAAAGATATTGAAATACTTCAATATTGTAATATAATACAAAGATATTAAAAATAATTATGCTTATCAGAATTTTAAGATGTAATCAGATGGTAATGGGTGTGCCATACTAGCTTTGAAGTAACTAATAAAAGATTCATGTGACAGCTTTTCAAATGCTGCTCTGGAAAGACGAAGTATTTTTTGACCTTAGTCTTTGTTAGTAGTGTCAAGGTAGATGTTAGGGCATTCATTAATCAGACAGTGGATGTAGGTGTGGGAAAAAGGGGTTTTTTTTAGGTGAAAAGTTTATGAAAGTGATTACATTGCCATTTTAATACTAATGATATCTTATTTCAACTGGGTAGGAATTCTGTTAGAAAAATTTATGGTTATGGATTTTGTCCTTTAATGTTAAGTCAGTGTCCCTAGGGGAACTTCATAGAATCATGGAATCATAGAATCCTTAGGGATCAGAAGAGACCTCAGAAGATCATCCAGTCCAATCCCCCTGCCACAGCAGGACCACCTAGACCAAGTTGCACAGGAAAACAGGAACACATCCAGACGGGTCTTGAACATCTCCTGAGGAGACTTCACAACCCCCCTGGGCAGCCTGTTCCAGTGCTCCGGTACCTTTCTTGGGAAGAAGTTCCTGCTGATATTGATATGGAACCCTCTCCATTCCAGCTGGCACCCATTGCCCCTTGTCCTACCACCAGATGACCTTGAGAAGAGCCTGGCTCCATCCT
>VZRI01011787.1:243064-287321 GCA_013397515.1 Upupa epops
TTTTTTTTCTTCACCAACACTCTCAAAACAGCCTTTTCTGAATGCGGCATAATAAAAGAATTATTAAGGCTGTTCCCACACAGAATTGATGTGAATATTTTACTGGTTTTTATAGGCTTGTGATCATCTTGTTTTTCTCTACCACATCTTCTACAAGTGGAAAGCAAAGCAATGTTGACAGAAACAATATCTAGGTTCTTTCTTCTTTTCAAGCCTTGCAATTCCTTACAGTCATTTTATATAATGTAAGAAGTTGAATTGAAATTACTTATGGATGATCCAACAAAAAAGGAGGGCAAAATATGTTGTCTCCATAGGATGTTTTGATGGGAAACTTTCCTGGGAAAATAATCCATAAATAGAGCCATTATGTAGCCTTTTTTTTCAGCTAACATGAGCACAGAAATGTCTTTAGTGCTAAATAGGAAAGATTTGTCTCTTTATCATTTAATATTCATTTCCTTTACACCTGTTAAGGCACACGTGCTTCACACCATGAACACGATAAAGCAATCCTCACAACTATTAACAAACTATTCTGACTAAGCCTGTTCCCTGTACTAATGAGATTCTAATGTTTGCAAGATTTGAAAGAGCCCTGTCTAGAGGGCAGAAAGCTGAACCACATGAATAAGCTAATTGAGATTGGTGATAACTCTGACATCTCAATCACACAGCATTTCCTACTGCACTCTTAGGTAATGTTGTTGACAGAGTAGATTAGTTTACCTCTGATTCAGAAAATATTAGTTTAGTTGGTAAGTGAATATCAGAATCGGGTGAAGATATTTTTAGGTCAAATTGCCATAGTAAGGTATTTTATCTAATAAATGATCATGTCTTTTTACTATTTTCACTGAAACCTATGAACCAGAGATGAGAGAGAGCCTTTGTTGTATACCAGAGCTAACACAGAAATGTGGCAGGTCAAAATGTAAACCTGAAGGAGGTAAAGATGACAAACTGTAGTAGCTAATGTAGAGTCACTTCCCCACATAGTGAGTTAAGTTTTTAAGGCATTAATAAAACATTTTTGAACACAATTTGTGTGTAGGCAAGTGTGTTTGCAAGAAACAAGGAGATGAGAGAACACGATTTGAAGTAGGATGAGAAAAAATGTACTTTAGACTTGTCACTATTTACTGATCCTTCATGAAACAGATACTCGATGCTTCAGTGAACAGTCAAGATTGATTGTAGTCAAGCGGGAGTTGGTCTCTTCTCTCTGGACACTGGAGACAGGATGAGGGATCACAATCTTAATTGAATTGAAAAACAAAGGTTTTTCATTGAAAGAGTGATCTTTTTGTGGAACGGGCTGTCTATGGAAGTGGTCCAGTCACCATCCCTGGAGGTGTTCAAGGTTAGCCTGGATGAAGTGCTGAGTGGCATGATCTAGATGTGAGATGTTAGGTTTACTTGGTTGATTTTAGGTTGGACTGGATGATCTTTAAGATCTTTTCCAGCCTCATCATTACTGTGTGACTTCTGATGGAACTGAACAGTTTTTACAATCAAATATATGCTTTTATGTTCACGACTCGTCTGTGGGCTGTTGTGGAGTCCTGACAAAGCTTGCATCAGGCAGGAGTTATGGGCAGAAATTCACAGCATTTGCCTCCCTTTAGCTTTTCACCTGGGGACAGACATATTAAGAGGGATGTTGCTTCCACGCAGCAATTTGGTTTCACTCTTGCAAAGGCAGGAACTGAAATGCTGCCTTCAGAACACAGCACTGTGTGAAAGTGTGGTGATTTGCAAAAGTGATGTGGGAGACCAGACACTAAGAGCTGTATGTAAAAGTATGGCTTGTAAGTAGACAGTCTAATTCAGTACTCTTTTTATTCAGAAAAGTGATGCTATAACCTGATGCCATCAGTGAAAACAAATGAATGAATTGTTTTCATCTGGCTTTATTTCAGAATTCATTTTATTCAGTGTAGTGATGCTATAACTTTATACCATCAGTAAAATCATAAAAGGTTGAAATGTACTTATCTGGCTTTATTTTTTGAGGTTTTCTATGATACTATCAGTGAAAATGCAGTATTTTTTCTGGTGTTACTTGGGTACCAGATGAATTTCCTGTTCAAGGAAAATAAGCTGTGAAGTATCCTTGAGATAAAAGAAGACTCTGTATGTATTTAAAGTAATACCGAGAAACACTGACGAGTTAAGTCACAAAGATACCAGTAAACAATTCAAGTCACAAAGATACCAGTAAACAATTCTGTAGTTGAATGATAAAAAATAAAGCTAGAGGTTTAGGTTGTTATGGCAACAGAATATCTAGATTTAATTTTATGTAAGAAGAATTTCAGAGATTATCCTGAGAAAATACAGTAAACATATTTGCAAACAAATGAAATATTCCCATGCGGATAGTCATCTCCAGTAGTCGTCAGTTTTGTTTGCTGTAGAATTATCAAACAGTTCTAATTCCCAGTGACTTTAGCATTAATCTAGATTTGTACAGTTTCATTGTATGCATTTGGCAGCTGACTGCTCATCTTACTTGTTGTCCAATCTGGTTCAGCTTGCGCTGGGTTCAGTTTTTATTTTTCTCTATTGTGTGTATAGGGTTGGTCTTGCCTGCTTCAGCTGGCAGCTTTAAACAGCTGCTAGTTCTGTCATCTATAGGCTAAGCTGCCTTGTGTTGCCATGCCTATGATCAGTGTATGATTCCTTGATTCCTCCATATTTGTCTTACACCAAGGGCCATTTCTATTGCTAGCTGGCTGTTATGTGAACTGCAGACATATCTCAGTGTCTTTAACATTATCCTGTGCTGAGGGAATTTATAAAAAGCCTGGGTTTAGAAGGTGATCCCTGGTGGAGTTTCTGTTCAGCTGCTCAAAGCAGGGGTTTTTTCCAGTGCCACAATGCAGTTGAGCAAACGCTGAATGTACTTAGAATGCATAGAACACTGTTATTTTCAGCTGAAGTGGAAGTCAGATAAAATACAACTTTTTTAATATTTATATATGTCTTTTAATATTTGCAAGAATTATTTTGCTTAATACTGTACTTTTAACTGAGTTTATAATTATCCGTATCCCATTTAATAAGAAAGTGCATTTCAAATGTAATCAATCACTGGACCATGATTAGAATTTGAGTGAATGAACAGCTTTCTAATATCTGGCGTCTAGTATTTTAGGAACTTCATATACTACTGCAGCTGTGTTTTCTGAGCAGTGATTGGCTCCATTATTAGAGACTGGCTCAAAAGTAGCACAATTTGACCACCTTTGAGCATTAATCTTCAGTACTGTGTGACAGATCTCATTGGTTCATTCATTTCTGCATTCTCAGCTTCAGCAGTGTCTCCCAGTGAAGAACACTTTCCCTACTTGCAGAATTAAAAACTGAAAAAGAACCTTGCGAGAGAAATCACGTAGATTTCCATAGGCATTAGTAAAAGTGATAAACAGAGTCATTATGTATGTCTGCAAATTTTCCCCTAAGCTAGAGTATATTTGAACAGAATCTGTTTTTCAAGTTTGTTTTCCTGCTGTAGGACAGCAAAAATATTATGCAATGTGCCTTAGAGAGCTGGAGAAACGTGGATCTGTCAGTTAAACTGGTTATGGAGACAAAAGCAAACCCAGGAAGAGCTCACCAAAACCAAGCAAGAAAAGTTGTTACTGAAAGACCAGAAATTCCCATAAAAGAGGGGAGATTTAGGTTGGATCTTCAGAAGGAATTTCTCACTATGAGTGTGGTGAGGCACTGGCACAGGTTGCCCAGGGAGGTTGTGGATGCCCCTTCTATGAAAGTGTTCAAGGCTAGGTTGGATGGAGTCCTGGGCAGTGTGGTCTTGTGAGAGGCATTCCTGCCCATGGCAGGGGGGGTTAAATGAAATTATTCACAGTATCACAGTAATGATGAGGTTGGAAAAGACCTTAAAGATCATCCAGTCCAACCTAAAACCAACCAAGTAAACCTGAACATCTCACATCTAGATCATGCCACTCAGCACTTCATCCAGACTAAGCTTGAACACCTCCTCAACCACCTCTGTGGGCAACCCGTTCCAAAACCAGATCACTCTTTCAGTGAAAAACCTTTTCCTAATGTCAAGTCTAAACCCCCCCTGATGGAGCTTAAGACTGTGACCCCTTGTCCTGTCTCCAGTGTCCAGGGAGAGAAGACCAACCCTCACTTGACTACTCTTCCTGTGGTCCCTCCCTATCTAAACGATTCTATCATTCCATGTTTATTAGTAATAACTGCATTAGGTAGAACCCATGAAGCATAGAATCAAACATCAACGGTAGTCATTGCTTGATGCCCGTAATAGGAGTTAGAGTGGATAATTGTGAAACAGCTACTGCAAGTACTCCTTAAAATTTGGTTCATTTTCCATATCCAATGATTTACATGTACGTTGTCATCTTTTAGAAAGGAACTTTCAAATTTGGAACAAGCCTCAGGACCTTTACAAAACGTCTTCAATTTATTTTGAGAGTCTTTGAAACTGAAGGACAATAGTAGCTGACTTCAAAGCTGAAACAATGAGATCTGAAAGCTGTTGTTTTGGTCGTTATTTATTAGGCTATTTATTGAGTTAATAACCATAAGTAATGTGTGTGTAAGGGGGTGTTTGGCATCCAGATATTACTCTTTCTGATTTGAATAATGCAGTTGAAGAACAAATATAGATGACAATGTAAAACAATATTAGATAGATTAAAACTGTTCACTTTAATGAAAACTGAGTTTCCTGTCAATAGTGTTTCCCTCTCTTCACACCTCACACAGATTTCAGGTATCTTCTTTGAAATCACCAAATGATTCTATGGTTATTAATTAATAATTAATAACCATAATATTTAATAATTATTAATTATTAATTAATTATTCTGTGGTTATTAATGTATGTCTCCTCAGGTTTCTTGTAAGTTATTAGGTTGTAATGACTTAATGTTTGTGTAGAGTGGTTGAATCAAGAGCTATCAAATCAATTGATAAAAACAATAATGAATTTTCAGTATCGATAATTTATTCTTTTGAATGTTAGAAACTGATTTATCCAACTCTTTGTAAACTCAGACACCTAGCAATTTTACTAAAATATCTCTTTGACAAAACTTCCTATTAATTCCAGCAGAATGGTTCATGCTTGCTGTGTAAGTTCCAAGTGGTTACATTCATTGAGTTAGACCTCTTCCTAGAGTACTAGTTGGTCAAAATAATAATCTGAACCAAAATGGAAGGAAGTTTCATGATGTAAGAATTGAAAAGCTGAGGNCTCTGGAGACATTCCAGACCCACCTGGATATGCTCCTGTGTGACTTGGTCTAAATGATCCTGCTGTGGCAGGGGGATTGGATTGGATGATCTTTTGAGGTCCCTTCTGTTCCCTAATGATTCTATGATTCCATGAAAGCACATCCAGAAACAATTTTCGAATACTTCCTTTGATATTTATTCATAATTACCTCCAATTTCAAGTGTCACCACTTTAATCTAGTCAAATACATTTTTTTTCTAGACTACCATCTTCTCAGGCTTAACCTAGCAGCATGTTCTCTGATTTTATCCAATTCCTTTTGCAGAGTGAAACTTTGCTTGTTACTACCTTCTATTTCACTCTCTTTAAAAATCCCCTAGAGAAAGAAGCAGCAATTAGCAAATACATTCAATTTTCTCTCTGTGTGTGCAGCCAGCGTTTGTTTTGGGAGTAGATAGATGCTGTATTACTTGTATCATTCAAAGATAAGTTCTAGTGAACCTTCAGGTACAGGTTTTTGCTCAGGACTAAGGCTCAATTCTCATCCTCAGGAGAAAAAAACCATGTCAGCATTTTGACTTTACCATGATAAAGATCATTCCAGTAGCTTTAGCTGTGGTCTTTCTTCACCGTTCCTATTAGTGACTCTTAGTAGAACTTTGTCTATTCAATTCTTGGGTATTAACTTACTCTAAAATTCTAGAAGAGTTTATATTTCAGCTTAGATCTCCTAAAAGAACCAGTCACCATTGGAATCAGGAGGTAAGAAATATTCATTGGCTGTGTGCAAAATACTGAGTGGGTTACATTCACACCCTAGGCTTCCGGCCAAAACCAGTTGTAGCAGCTGCTGTGCTTTGGTCCATCTGGAAATTGACTATAATGTGATAACTTCATTCTCCCAAACAGCCTGTAGCTGAGTTGCCACAGCCTACAAAGCTGAGTACAATGTCTTGGGATAGGGGAGTGAGGAAACAAGACAAAAGAACTTGAAGATTTTAGTCAAAATTATATTAGGCTTTGATAATAGCCTGCAGTAATTGAAAGCTTATTACATAAGAAGCAACACGAACACATTCCCAGAAAAGGCAGAATGGGATGTTCCTGGCTGTGTTCCTGTGCGACTTGGTCTGGGTGATCCTGCTGTGGCAGGGGGATTGGACTGGATGATCTTTCGAGGTCCCTTCCGATCCCTAAGGGTTCTGTGATTCTATGATACGTCATGTAGCATATTCGTCATCTGAAAAGCCACTACAAGGGTGCCTGCTAATAAACCTAGTTCCTGTGAATGAAATTAAGTCTTAAGAAAATAGTCCTCTTCTGTGATCAGGTGGAAAAGCAAGTGTCTATAAGATTGGGATCCACAACTGCCAGGATTTGAAATAGAATTCAGTTAAAATAAATTACATTCAGAGTTTAACAAATCAAGCCATGACATATTTTACTCTTTCCTTGAACTGCTCTCTGTCAGACTTGCATGCTTCCTTAGCATTCTGTGACCCTTATTATCGTACACTTATGTTGCTAGAGCCCCCCCTTTTTATTTTTTTTACAGTGTCAATAAGAGGATGGAGAGACTGATTCCTTCATCCCCTAGGCCCTGGAGAGCTTGGGCAGTATCCATTTTGGAGTCTTACCACCTGTAGACTGTTTTTATGTAGACTCTATTTTTATGGAAACTACCTCATATGCCCTCATACCTTTTATAGTTCATTCCAAATCTTTACGAGCCCTCTTAAAGCGGAAAGCTAACTTCTTCAAAAAGCCCAGGATTATCTTTAGAAGACTGGGTTTGAAAAGCTGGTTTTATTATCAGCTTGTTTTTCAAGTGGTGGTGTTAATTTTGTACCTTAGTCATCCTCGTGCTCCTTCTTGAGAGAATGCCTCAAGCTTGTTCCTTTACCACGGTGCTGTGATTTCCTCGTTCCATTCTCTGCTTGGGAAGAATGGATTCTATTCAGAGTATAGAGTGCAGTGTGTTTTCCCATTTATTAATGGTGGTTGTTTGTTTACAATGATCACAAGCTGCTGGAGAGTGGAACTGAATGAAGTTTGCTGTCATGCAGCCTTGGATGTTGCATAATCTGTAGTTCCCTAATGCTGGAGAGCAAGCTGTTGTACAGCACAGCAGGTGGGCTGTAAAACCTCGCTTTCATGCATTGAAAAGTAAGCATGAAATAAATAGAGCAATACGATGTCAGTCTGAGCACAAACAGTATGTGTATGAAAGCCAACCACATCCTGGGCTGCTCAAGAGAAGTGTGACCAGGAGTTAGAGAGAGGTGATCCTCCCCTTCTGTTCTGCTCTTGTGAGACCCCATCTGAAGTACTGCATCCAGTTCTGGAGCCCCCAACACAATGAGGAGATTGAGCTGTTGGAACGTGTCCAGAGGAGGGCCATGAGGGTGGGTGGNCTCTGGAACAGATTACCCAGGGACACTGGTTGCCCCCTCTCCTCCCTGCAAGTGTTCAAGGCTAGATTGGCCTTGAGCACCCTAGTCTAGTGGGGGGTGTTCTTGCTCATGGCAGGGGGGTTGGAACTAGATGATCTTTCAGGTCCCTTTCAGCCTGAACCATTCTAGTAATCTATGAATCTTAAAAATGAAAGCCTATCTTACTTGAAGGAGGTGTAGTGCAAGCATTAATAATGAGAAAAGTTTTGGAGTAGACGACAGATTAATCTAAAAAGACCGCTAAATAACAAAGAGGTTTTAAGATTTAAAATAAATTCCTATCATAAGGATAGGGAGAAAATTAAACACAGATTTCTTTTTTTTAGGAAGTTAATTTTTATGGAGAATTTTGTGGAAATGCTTTGGTGCTAAAATTCCTTTCACTAACCCTTCAACCTAGCTGCTTCTAATGTGTGATTTCTTAAATTTGACTTCTATTTTTGACTCACAGAAGGAGAAAAATCAATACTTGAAGAAATGAAAAAGGACTTGTGTGAGATGCTTTCAGACTGCCATAATTACTTGCTCTGCATAAACAGTTGTTTGAGAATATCTTCATAAAAGATTTCATTAAGACTGAAAAAAGGAAACATTCCGGAGTACACCTCGTTTGCGTGACGATGCTGCCGTATCTCAGTTTAAGAATTTTAAATTAGAAGGCAAAACACGGCTGAATTTCTGACTTCATTGTACACAAACTGACATGATAAGAGCAAAGCCATTTACTAGAAAGAGAGAGATAAAAACCTTTGCTTCGAATTTATTGAATTAACTAATGCAGCATGACAGAATATAATGATGTATAATTTATTCTTCTAATATAAAGTAATCATGTGTAAATTTTAATTAGTGGTTATTAAGTTGTAATTTATAATCCTACAGGTAATCTTAGGTAATTGGGAAGATATAGAAACAGAAACCATACTGGAAAACTGAAAATAAACATGCAAACTAGTTAGTGCCAAGAGAAAACAAAATATGATATGGAATGATTGGGCTAGATGATCTTTCGAGGTCCCTTCTGATCTCTAATGATTCCATGTTGAGCTTCTTGCAGGCCTTTTGGCATTTGTTCACCTGCTAGGTAAGGAAACTGCCAGGTGTATTGCAGTACTTCTTGAGAAATGACCCCTCCAGGAGTTGAAGTCTGCTCCTGGGTACTCATTCGCAGGTGGCCTGGAGAGGAGACCTCTGTGCACTCCAGGGAGACAGCTAGCAAAACTGTCTGAGATGCCTCCTTCTTGTCCTAGGAAGATGTGTAACCAGCTGGGTAATGGGGCAACTTCCAATGGGGACACTCCCCTGTCTGCTCGAATCTCCTAGTAACAGCCATTTCTTAGGAACTTCTCTTTGAAAACTCTGCTTCTAAGAACAATTAATGAGTTAATCTGGGTGCCCCATGATTAGATTGTTAAGAGGAATATTTGGAGTTTTATTCTACCATAATTACCTTTTCACTTTGTATGCTATATCTGAAAATACATTTTCTTTTGCTTTAATCCTGAATCACTTGAGCACACTTACTTTATACAGTATTTCCAGTTATTGCTTCTCACTTCTGTAGGAAGCTCTCTTTATTCTCAACTGCAACTAGTTAATGTGAAGAGATGATCCCCCTTCATTATAACCTTCCAGTAACAGACGTCATCCCACCATCTCAGTGATTGCAATGAGATCAAGGTACTGTGACTACATACAGATCTCCAGTTCTTCCTGTTTGTTGTCCATACTGCATGCCCTGATGTACAGGCATTCAGGAAAGAAATTGAATGTACAGTCCCCAACCTAGAGGAGTTTCTGGCTCTAAAAAACCCTGGCACTCTGACTTTCAAAGCCACCAGTACTCTGCCCCACAAGTGCTGAGTTAGTACCCCCTCATATCATTCTGACAAGGCCTGTTACATCCCAGAATAACAGGAAGGAGAGTATTAGAAGGTAATTTCTTGCTATGAACTTTGTGTTCATTTCAGTTTTTTAATAATGAAATACAGGTATACAGAATCGGGTGATAAAGAACAGTATGAGATCATTACAACTATTACCAAAGTTAATCTATGGTCAATGACATCTAGTCATAGGACAAGGGGCAGTGGATGCAAGCTGGAACAGAGATTTCATATCAATATCAGCAGGAACTTCTTCCCAGTGAGGGTACCAGAGCACTGGAACAGGCTGTCCAAGGGGGCGTTGTAGTATCTCCTTCTCTGGAGACGTTCAAGCCCCATCTGTCTATGTTCCCGTTTTGGATGTGTGCTGGAAACTACGATAACAAGGTGACATTTTCCTTATGGCTGAATAGTGCATGCACAGAGTCAAGGACTTTTTTTCTCCCAGCTTCTTGTGCATTCCCTATTTGTTGGTGGGGTGGGATGAGCAGCTGAAAACTGTAGGGACAGCTGACCAAAGGGATATTCCATACAATATGATGTCATACTCAATACATAAAGTTGAGGGAAGAAAAATGAAGAGAGTGAGGACATGTGGAGTGATGGCATTTTGCCTTTCCTATTAACCTTTGCAAGTGAGGAAGCCCTGCCTGGACACTTGCCTGCTGATGGGCAGCAGTGAATGAACTCCTTCTCTATGAAGGAAGTGAGGGAACTGGAAAAGGTTTCCCCATCCTTGGAGGGGTTCAAGGCTAGGTTGTATTTGGGATCTGGGCAATATGATCTAGTGAGAGGTGTCCCTGCCCATGGCAGGAGTGTGTGACTAGATAATCTCTAAAGGTCCCTCCCAACCTAAACCATTCTATATTTCTATGATCCTCCCAAAGCCACTGGTTGTGGAGTGAGTGAGTATGTCTGCGGTGCTTACTTGCTGGCCAGAGATAAACTACAACAATATAGAAGGTAATCTCTTTCCATAGGATGCCTAAAATGAAGATATATCTCTCAGATTGAAGCTGCCTGCTGCTCTGCCTGTTGTCACTGCTCCTGTCATCAACACGAACTCTAGCAATTGGGACAATAGTGAGGGAGGCAGAGTGAAGACAAAAACAATAGTGTCAGGAAAAGAAGCAGCACTAGTGCCACGTAATCAGTTGCCATAACTTACCTGTGTGCAGAAAGCTGTGACCAGCTTTCCTCTCAAGTGCTTCATAGAGTGATCCTTAGCACCATAGGCTGCTGCATCTTCTGTTCACACTTGACTGCTCCTTTTTGCATTTTAGTCTGCTGGTCCTGCTTTTCCTTGAGAATAGACCTAAGAGCCTGATAAAATCTACCAAAACCTTCAGTTTTCAGGTAGATTTTCAGCTGTGAAAAGGCTTTTTCACAGCTTCCTGACACTCACTAAAAAAGACCAATAAACCAACAAATAATTCTAATATATTAAAGAATTCCCCTGAGATTCTTCCCCTTAATGATTTATTTCTCAGATTCCACTTCATGTCTCTTACATAGCAATTGTATATCTAGAGAGAGAGACATTCAAGCCGTTTTATTACTGTAAACATAGAAATCTCCAGAAAGTGTTCCGTTACCTGACAGTTGGAATGTCTCCCCATGGCTCCCAGTATTATTACTTGACCTTTAGTAAAAGATCTGACAGTTGTTAAAAACAGGCTGCAAGTCTTTTGGGTAATTACTGACAAAGCTTTTCTAATGTGCTTTATATTTATATTCCTTAACATCAGGCTATAAAGCACAAGCATGTGAAAGCCTATAATTTGTGAGGAGATAGCAAATATTCATATCTTTTATTCTTGTATTTACTTCGAATACCGTAACTCAAATAAAGGTGAAATAACAGCTTATTCTAGGGCGTGTGTGGAAAGAGAATGTGCACTGAGAACTATAGATTTTCAATATATTCACAGGATTTTCTTTCCTTTATTTTTTTTTAATGTCAAGGACTGATTGAAGCACAATAATCCAGGCCAGATATTAATGACATATGCACATCCAGACTTGTGGGCTCAACAGACATTCACAATATATATTAGTATTTCCTGGCCTGGGTCAGGAATAGCATGGTCAGCAGGAGAATGGAAGTTCTGGTGGCCTTGTGAGGTCTGGAGTACTTCCTCCCCAAAGCAGACACCTGTCACTATCCAATCCAGACTGTCTCTCTCAAGGCTACTTGCTTCTGGGAAAGTATAATATATATTCAGGGGAGTATTTATCTCCACACTCCCCCATGAGAATCTGGACCCTGGGGATCAAACTATATTTGTGTTGCCAACCTGCTGTATTTTTCTACATTAGACTCTTTTCTCTGGTGCAACTTTCATGCCCACAAAGCAAGATTTTACCATCCATCACAAATCCAACGTACAATTTGAAAAAATACGTGCTAGGAAAGTCTGTCTTCAGACATGATGCTACAGGTGTTTAGTGAAGTGGAATTTGAAAAATTCACTTGGAAAAATAAATAAGGAACAGTATGTCTGTTAGAGTCTTTTCTGACAGAGTATTTCAGAGTATTTATGTTGATAACAGAACTACAGAGCAAAATAGTCTACTGAGAATGCACCAGCACTGTGTAGTAAGATGGGAAAGAAGGAAAACAAAGGCAGGAAAGGAAGAGAAGGAAAGCTACAGAAAACTGTTTATAAACATAATATTTAAACCTTAGTGGAAAGAGCCTGATACCCATTCTACATGGAAGATGTAAAAACTTACTGTGATTGATTCTCTTTGATGCTAGAGAGGTTCTTTCTATTCCTTAGCTCCAAATAGTCATATCATCTCCTAACTAGGTGACTTGATCAATCCACAGTTATAGTCATTCTGCTCCTCTCTGCCAATTTTCCTGTCCTCTGTTTAGCTAAAGGACTACTCAAAAACTTTGTTTAAAGCAATATCACAAATTCCTACTTTAGCCTCCTCATAGGGGCAGATCTGAAATAAGTGAAGCTCATAGTGGATATGAGCTAACCTTCAAAAGTTGTAAATGGGTATCATAATTATCAGCAGGAACTTCTTCCTGGGGAGAGTAACGCAGCATTGGAACAGGCTGCCTGGGGGGTTGTGGAGTCTCCTTCTCTGGAGACGTTCCAGACCTGCCTGGATGTGTTCCTGTGCAACTTGGTCTGGGTGATCCTGCTGTGGCAGGGGGATTGGACTGGATGATCTTTCAAGGTCCCTTCCAATCTCTAATGATTCTATGATCTCTAGAAAATCCCTTCTGAGTCCTAACATTCTGTGATAACTCTGAGTGCAGAATGAGGGGGGAAAGCAGAACCAGCAAAGGTATTTTTCTAGGTAATGGGTTTTGGAATGAACTGTCCTAGGTATATTGAGTTAGCACACTGCTGGTGTGCAATTCTCCATCCTGCCACTTTTCATTTTGAAAATACCGTTTTGCTGAAAGCAGAACTTTGTACACAAATGCAACTCTTCCCAGTGTTTTGAATGAAATTTCTAGTCATAACAAAGAAATTCTCTCCTGCTGGCTCATATCAGTAAAAGTCAGAACATCAAGCAAGGCAAACATTCACGAAACAGCAGACTTTTGTTCTTCTTGCTCATCCTGACACATAAAAAAGGAAAAGAAACAGTTTTCTTATACTCCATCTGAATACTTCAACAGTAGATATTGGACATGGTTTTAGTCTGAAATTGTTCCTGTTTCGTCATAATATAGAATGAAAGTGATTAATTCAAAAAACTGGTTGGCCATAGAGGGATAACCAAATGTGTATGCAGCCAGGGGTGTGTTGTATTTTCAAGTCAATTCAAGAGAACAAACTGATGAAAGAAAATATTCTGGACTTTTTAGACATTCTTTTTTGAGTCCTGCATTCTCTAGTGCCACCGGGTTTGTTAGAATGTAAGTATATCATCTTCAGAAATAGTACTTTGAACAACAGACAAGGTAATGAAAGGATTTCTTGTGCGAAAAGGTGAGGCACATCAAGACAAGGAGAATCACCCCAATTTAGCTGAAAACACCTGAACACTTTCTGACCTCTCACACTCATATGTAGGATGCTGTTCATAGAGAATGGCTGTCTTCGGAGGAAGATACCACAGCAAACTGTATGCAGGTCTGCTCTGTCCTGCCCAAGTATGCTTAGAAATAACATGTAACATTTAGTCTCTGTTCGAAGAGAATGACAGGTATGAGATGCAGGTAATGAGAAAAAGCTGGAACAACTTTCTCTACAAAAGAGTAGAAGAGTGTTGTTTAAGACAATTTTTGAGCTAATTTATTTCTCCATATGTGATGTTTTCCACTTTGCATGGAAAATACTAACCAGACTAAATGACTCAAATTCACTCTAGATATTCAAGGTACATTTAAATGAAACTTATGCCCTACATACACAGAGCCTCACAGTGCAATAATTATTTAGCTTGGTTAGTTTTTATACAGATGCAGTTCAATTTTACTCTTAGAATGAAGAAGTAAATTGAACTTGTAAGAGATGTCATACAGTTTTTATTCTTTCATGCTGACTAAAAAGTTAAAGGAGTTTTCTTCAGAAGGAATGATGAGCTTTAGGGTTTTTTTCACTTCTCTTGCATCACACCAGTCCAGTAAAAGAAGTGTCTTTTAAAGATAGTGTATGCAACTTTTAATATGAAAATAACTAGATATAATACTTTATGTTGGAGGACTTATAAATGCAGAATAGCGACTTGATCACTAAGAAGGAAAAATCAGGTTGTGGCTAACCTGCTTTCAAATGTTCTTTGAGAAGTTTAAATGTGTGGCTTACTGTTGTGCCTAAAGAAAATGTGCTTAAAAATCAAAGATTTGTAGAATCCTTAGGGATCAGGAGGGACCTCAAAAGATCATCCAGTCCAATCCCCCTGCCACAGCAGGGTCAGTTAGACCAAGTTGCATAGGAACACCTCCAGGTGGGTGTGGAATGTGTCCAGAGAGGGTCTCCACAAGCCCCCTGGGCAGCCTATTCCAGTGTTACAGCCCTGACTACTTTGTTTGACAAGTTTCTTTTCAAAGAAAATGACTCTGTGTGTGTCTAGTCCCATATTGTGTTTTGAATCAATTGTGCTATGACTTGTAGGAGGACGGAATGGCTATTCAGAGTATCTTCTGTGAGGTAACTCAAGCTTTTGACTCTCATTTAATGTAATAGCACTTGAAGATGTCCAGTACCTTTCACCATCAGTATTTTCTCAGAAATTTGTAATGTTTAAACAGATATTAATAGTAAAATATCACCTGTAGTGTCATTATACCTGAAAGCATTTTAATTGCCTATACTGAAAGCAGGATTGTGGCAAGAGTCCATAAATACCTACATTGGCTGTGAAGTGTCTCTTAGTAACGATTGCCCTGGCTACCAGAAGAGTTTAGGTGCCAACTGAGGCAAAATCTGTCAAAAGCTACATCAGTGGTAGTGTCAGATGAGAGCTCTGTGAAGAAGAATGTACAAGCACATTGAGAACACACTATTTACATTTAGGTTGTAGAAACATCTTAATTCCCATACATAAAGTGACTTCAGTGAGTAAGAGCAGATGCTTCCTTTTCGCAGTGTAAACTGCCACAGAAGATGATTCAGTAGCTTGAATTGCAGATCTGTTTTCATCTAGATTTTAAGAGTAAAAAGCTTGGAACTGCTTCAACTGTTCAAACCAATTACATTTGCCAGCGCTGTATTAAATTTGAATATAGCTTGTTTTACAGCCGCTCGCTTCCTTTGTCTTTGTTTGTTTGAAGTGTGTAATGTTTCTACAGCACTGCTAGGGGGAATGAAGAACACAGGAAATTAACCCACAAACTTATTGGAGAGAACACTGAAACATTCATCATCCAAAAAATAAGAAGGGGAAGAGGAGACAAGGAAAAGAGGGAGAAAAGGGAAAAAGGAAATAAAGGAAATCCACCCCCCCACCCCCGACCATTTACTTTTATAAAAGGGATTTTTAAAATAGCACAACAGTTGCCCTTGAAAATGTTAACCATGGATGAATCAAATGACAAAATGTCAACAGCAGGCCAGTAATTATGTCAAAGAATTGTTTTTCTTTTGTGCAAATAAAAATGGAAATCCACATACTTAACAGAGGATTGTGTGCAGGTTAAGAGAGGGAGAAAACAGTTTGAAATGGCTCAGTGTATTTACCTGCAAGTAATTAAACAATAAATATTTGGGCATTTCCGTTGATCCTGTCATTAGGAAGATACGTCTCGCATACTAAGAGGAAAGATCAGCGATCGTGCTTGACTCCACATTCAGCATAATTCTGCCACTGCCTGGCAAACAGAGAAAAATTCCAGACCTTGGAAATTGTAAAAATTTGATTATAGAATCAAAGAAGGGACCTTGAATGTCATCTAGTCCAATCATAGAATCATTAGGGATTGGAAGGGACCTTGAAAGATCATCCAGTCCAATCCCACTGCCACAGCAGGATCACCCAGACCATGTTCTAGCATTCAGAAATGAAAAACAAATTCTGTACCTCACAGTAGTTTTGAGGATGCTACTGTATTCCTCCATCCAGAATGCTCATGTCAGTGTGCCTACTCAAACAATAAAATTTGTAGTTGGTAGCAGGGTTAGAAAAGCCCAAGAAAGATCAGAATCTTGTCAAGTTGGTTTCACTAAACAAATGCAGTGGGGAAAAACTCTGCAATGAAAGAGCAGGTGTCTGTGATGGAAGAGAGGTAACCTACTCTAACACTGTTTCATCTACGTTACATCCTTTTAAAAACCTATTACATGGATTTATAGCTAATTGATTAAGCTACCCATGAATATTCATTTCATCCTCATATGGAAACTATCACGGCAACACAGTGTACACAAGACCAGCATTACCTGATGGATGCATATTTGTGATTGTCTCACTTCAATATTTATTAGAAATAGTGAAATGGGGTTTATATTGCCAATATATAGCATGGGTTCTTTCACTTCACAAATGCAGTTATGACTGTAACCTCATTTTGTAGACAGTGATTCATTTGAAGCATTTTCTCCACATAAACTGTCTTCTCGATATGTTATCTGCTTCCTCTCTATTCCTCGCTTTACTGCTACTGTAAAATGCTTTAGGTTAGTCACTCTACTCTTGTCTCTGTAGACTTAAGCTTTGTTTTTCTCCTTGATTTCACTGAGTCCACTACAGTGAGTGCCAGTGACAGCTTCTCTTTGAGATCTTGTAGGTACGTATCTGTAAGGAACAAAAACACAGAAAGAATTTTTCATTTCCTTGACTGGTACCCCGATGGTAGGTTACATGACTCCGAGCCACTGATAACAACTCCCTGAACTCTATCACACAACCTTGACCTATGTCATCCTCCACTCATCCACCCCACGCTGCATGATTTTCTTGATCAGGATATTATGGGGTTACAGTGTGGAAGGCCTTACTGAAATTAAGATAGACAACATCCACTCATTTACACAGCCAGGTATGACATCATGAAAAGCTACCAGTGTAGTTAAGCATAATTTTCCCTTGATAAATTGATTTTCCTGTGATAAATTCCCTTTCTTCCTACAGACAGAGGTGAGACTAACCTGCCTGTAGTTTTCTGGGTCATCCTTCTTGCCCTTCTTGAAGGCTGGAGTGACACTGGCCTTCCTCCAGTCTTCAGACACCTTTCCCGTTGTTCAGGACTTTTCAAAGATGATGGAAATGACCTGCCAGCTCCCTCAACCCTTGTGGGTGCATCCCATTGGGGTCCCTGGAACAACACTCATAACTGATCTCCACTTGAACACTGAGCTGTTGATCACAGTTTGTTGAGTGGGATTATCTAGCCAATTCCTTATCTTCCTAGTGGTCCACCTGTCAGATTCATGTCTCTGTGTTTTAGAGACCACAATATCATGTGGGACAGCGTCAAACGCCTTGTACAAGTCCAGGAGTTCCGCCACTAAATTCTTTCAGGACAAATTCTACTTATTCAGAATGCAAGGTATTGCCATAACAAGTATAGACGGTGGCTGTGGTGTTGAGGGATCTTGTTTTGAGATGGAAATGATGAAATAGCAAGCTCTCATTCACCTGTACTGAATCTCAATGCCCAGTTGATTTAGAAGCGATAGGAGAATTGGTTTCCCATCCAGTGAAAGGTCTGTATTTCAGAAAATATTCTTATTCTGCATTATAAGGGAAAATTCTGATGTGTAAAAGAAAAATGCAAAGGACTTAACTAGGATACAGAATATTATCTTCATATTCTTCTTCAGAGAGGGTGAGTGGACAGATTTATGCCTGCGTCTTCTGCTTACCTTGTTATTAGCATAGCGTGACAATGATGTCTTAATATGTAGTTGTTTACTGCAAGCTTCAGAAGTAGAGTTCAGTTCATTTTTCTTAATGTGAGTGAGTTTTCTTAGAAGCATTTAATTTGCCTGAGCAGGCATTTTCCAAATAGGAAGTAACTACCATTATAAGTGGGGGACTGCCCTGTTGTAGAGCAGTGTAGGAGAAAGGGGTTTGGGGGTTCCATTGGCCAGCAGGATGACTATGAGGCAGCAATGTGCTCCTGTGGCCAAAAGGGCCAACAACATCCTGGGGGGGGGGTCAGAAGGGGGGGGCTTAGCAGATTGAGAGAGGGTCTTCTCCCCCTCTACTCTGCACTATTGAGACCGCATCTGGAGGACTGTGTCCAGTTCTGGGCTCCTTAGTTCCAGAAGGACACAGAGCTGCTGGAGGGTGTCCAGAGTAGAGCAAGGAAGATGATGAAGGAAGGAGAACAGCTCCCTGATGAGGAAAGGCTGAGGGAGCTGGGTCTCTTGAGCTTGGAGAAGAGGAGGCTGAGGGGTAACCTCATTCATGTCTATAAATCTGTGAGGGGTGGGTGTCAGCAGGATGGAACCAGGCTCTTCTCAGTGTCATCTGGTGATAGGACAAGGAGCAGTGGATGCCAGCTGGAACAGAGGAGGTTCCATATCAATATCAGCAGGAACTTCTTCTCACGGAGGGTACCAGAGCATTGGAACAGGCAGCCCATTGGGGTTGTGCAGTCTGCTTCTCTGGAGATGTTCAAGATCTGCCTGGCTATGTTCCTATGGGACTTGGTCTAGGTGATCCTGTTGTGGCAGGGGGATTGGACTAGATGAGATCCCTTCTGATCCCTAATGACTCTATGATTCTAATTATGTAGAAAATTCCCATGCAGTTTAGACAGCTTGAGTTATCTTTGCCAGAGATCTCGTTTGCTGCACTTATACCTGTGTATGTTTAGGTGTTCATTATAGCGTGCTCAAGTTTAATCTCTTTATGCAGAGCTTTTTATGAAGCTCTTACGAAGAGCTTTTTTTTAATCCTATCATTGGTATAGCAAAGGATATTCCATAAATTAAAACAAAAATTAATCACTTCATACATAAATAATTTGACTTCATGTCTTAATGTAATCATGCAGGAGAGAAGTCAGAGAACTCTAATGCAATGCATTCAGGGTTCGCAAGGGAGATGAGTGGGTAGAACAATGATGAACATTTATTTAAGACAGCAGGGTAAAACACTGTCAGCTAAATGGGTCATCTCACTCTAGACTAATTTTTTGCTCTGATTTCTTTTTCCTGAGGCTTCCCATCAGTGCTTATTGTACCTCATCTTTTCACAGCCCTGCAGCTGAGACACTGTTAATGGGATTTCTCAGCTATATCAAGAAGTGGTTTTCACATGCTTCAAGCTCTGCCTGTTCACCTGCATAAGCATGTGTCACTTCCTCATCCTGTGGTCTTGGATTCACAATACTTCTCAGGTTCTACACGGGCTTCCCACTTTGCTGTGCATCATGCTGTTTGCTCACTCTGTTCCACATGAAGCCTTTTATCTGCCTTGCTTTTTCAGTCCTTTGTTCCTGACGCTTCTGACGACTGTAGTGTTTCACTTTGTCAGTTGTACAGTAAGTGCTAGCACATTACCGTGCAAATTTGGAAAACATAATAGCAGATATTTCACCTGTTGACCAATTTTAGAAAGAAACACTGATTTATATTTGCAAATCCTGAGCAATAACATCAAAACCAAATGTTAAAATCCTTAGTGAAAATAAGCTAGAATAGAATGCAGCATTAGTAGGTCTTCCTTTTCACTTCCTTTTACAGCATAACAAATACAGAACCAAACACATTAAGTATAAATCTATACACGTAATTATTTAAAGATGCAGCCTGGATTTTAATTTCATCATACCTAGACACAAACTTTTGTTTTCTATGTGCCTAAAGGCAAAATAGGATGGTTGGAAAAGGGGATAAGTAATTTTGGGACCAGTAATAGTTTTCTTCAGCTCCTAGCCTGTCCCTTGATTACGGTCTCTTAAGACAGGAACTAAATCTCTCCAAAGGTAATGCCTATCACAAACAGTCTCCGGTGCCACAGTGGGGCCTGTGGGTAGGTTTATAATAGAACTATTAAGTAATAATAGCTTTTCAACGGAAAGAGTAAAATTGTAGTTCTTGTCACAAAATAGCCACCCTGGGGATTAAGAGGAATTCTGCCTTTATCATACACCCCATGCCTTGATGTGATCTCACCACCCTCTCTGTGGTGGAACGGTAAAGCAGGCAAGCTTCCGCCGTTGTGACTCAGTCATGACATGAGGAAAAGAGGGTGGAGAGGCCATTCTCTGCTAACTACCAAACACTCCATGGCTTCTCCATCTGTTCATGTTTCTTCATGTCTGTAGAAGAGCCTGACACCTTCCACAGAGTTGTTGTTGTACTCATCAGAACGTATCAGAACATACACGAAGTAGTATAGGTACAGTGAATAAACCTTGGGTGACTAAGGCTGCAACGTGGTACAAGTACCCACTGCAACAGTTCAAGCCAGCCACATCAGCATACTGGAGGTAACTAAATTACAGCAAGAGAGAGCAATCTTGAATTTTCCTCAGCAAAGAGGACAGGAACAAGAGGATCTATATGTTTCATATAAAAGATTAAGTAAATTAAAAAATGTTAAACACTTACATGAATGTAAACCCCTCTGCTTTGACTAGCTGGAGCTACATGCATCTCTCAGTAAGAAATCATTTGCTATTCATGTGTGTTCTGCTCCTTTCCTCCTAAAAACAGTATTATAATGTTGTGACCTGAATAAGTCTCTGCATCTCTGTTCAGCTTTGTATCCTGCCTAATCAGTACTGCAAGGTTGCTGAAATGCCTTTGATTAACATTATTATTTTTAATGCTAAAGAGCTGCTAATACGACTCTGTTTACAAGCTCGAGTGATGCACATAATGAGAGGGCAAAATATTACAGTCAAATTTGGAAGAATCTTGGGGCTTTGAGGGAGGTGGTTGTTTTGTGTGTTTGTTTTTCACGTAACTCTTAAAAAAACAATGAAACTTTAGTTCTCTCTCTTCCCCTTGGAAACTGCCTGCTTTTTTTGTATTCTCTAAAAGATCTGTTCTTTCTGAATCCTACATGTGGAAACCTACTTCATATCTTCTTCTACTCAGTGAGGAAGAATCTGCAAGTAAATATTTGTTTTCCTTTCTGTCATTTGTACGGTGTATTGTCATTAGTCATGGTGTTTCTAGAATCACTTGATGAAACTAACTGGGTTTATGTGATGAGTACTGTTTTTGAGGGGAACAACGATCCCTTTAATCAGTGCACCACAAACTACTTGGGCCTGACATCCAACAGTGAAAACTGTGGCATAGGAGCAATAGTAGTAATAATAATAGAACAATGCGTAATTAACCTGATAAATTTAGCCACTCTTTCTACTCCTGGAATGTATCAAGTGTGATAAGATTTCCCTGGGCATGATATTTATATCAATTAATCTTTCAGCACCTAGTGAGCTTTGAGTTAGGTAATGACAACATGTCATCCACAGGAGAAAAGTCATATGATACTTTTTCACCTCTTGGAAGGATATTAGCAGTTGGGCCACAGCAAGAGGAACAGGATTAAATGATCTTTGCTTACAGGAAAAGAATGAATTTTCCATTCATATGAATGAACTGCAAATTGTTAAACTCATGTTCCACAAGTATCAAGAGGTATCAGACCTGCCTGGGTCCGTTCCTGTGCGACTTGCTCTAGGTGATCCTGCTGTGGTGGGGGATTGGACTGGATGATCTTTCAAGGTCCCTTCCCATCCCTAATGATTCTAAGATTCTAAGGATCTGTTCCTGTGCTACTTGGTTTACGTGATCCTGCTGTGGCGGGGGATTGGACTGGATGATCTTTCAAGGTCCCTTCCAATCCCTTACGATTCTATGATCGCTTTACCTTAACTACTAATTAACTAACGCTAAGGCTTACTTCATCTACTATATTGTCTAGGCTCTTTATTTCAATCCCCTCATCAAATTCACATTGTAAAATACAACAGAACTTCCACCTTGTAGTAAATTCTTAACAAGCGCATCATTCTCTCAGTTATCTTCTTATTTGAGAACCTAAGAAGTTTATTAATATTCTATCATATCTCCTTTCACCATTCACTCTTTCATCGCAGACATACCACAGCGTTGGGGAAGAAGGAATTAATAACGTTTTGTATTATACTACTTGGAGCCCTAGCTTCTGCTCTAAGACAATATTGAATTCCAAGTTTCTTATATTTTCTTCTATGCTGTTTATAGAATCATAGAATCAAGGTTGGGAGACACCTCCAGGATCGTCAACAATGTCAAATAAACCATGTGTTCAAGCAGCAGATCTATATGCTTTTTGGATACCTCCTGATGACTCTTTCAGTGACGATATTCTTCCTGATGTCCAATCTAAACTTCCCCTGACGTACTGAGGCTTTTTCTTCTTGTCCTGTCACTAATGACTTAGGAGAAAAGACCAACCTCCACCTCTCTACAACCTTCTTTCAGGAAATTGTTAAAAACAGAAAGGTCTTCCCTTAGGCATCTCTTCTCCTGAGTAAATAACCCCAGCTCCCTCAGCAGGAAGATCTGTCCTCCAGGCCCTTCACTAGTTTTGTGGCTCTTCTTTGGACATCCCTCAGCACATCCATGTCCTTCTTGTATTAAGCTGCCCAAAACTGAATACTTGAGGTCAGGCCTCACTAGTCTGAGTGTGGGGTGCAAATTAGCTCTCTAAACCTGCTGATGCAGGCCTTATTGGTCACCCAATCACACTGCTGGCTCATTTTCAGCCAGCTACCAATCAACAAACCCAGATCCTTTTAGACTGAGCAGTTCTCCAGTCATTCTTCTCCAAGGCAGTGCATTGAGTTGTTGTGACTGAAGTATAGGACCTGGCATTTGGTCTTGCTAAACCTCATACAACGGACTTCAGCTCATTGATCCAGCCTGTCCAGATCCCTCTGCAGAGCTTTCCTACTCTCAAACAGATCGATGCACCCATCCAATTTGGTGTCATCTGCAAACTTGCTGAGGGTGCACTCAATCCCCTCCTCCAGATCATTGATACAGATGTTTAACAAGACTGACCCAGGTACTGAGCCCCAGGGAACACAGCTTGTAACTGGATGCCAGCTCAGTTTAACTCCGTTCAATGCAACTTTCTGGGCTTGGCCATACAGCCAGGTTTTTTACCCAGCAAAGAGTCCACCTGTCTAAGCCATGAGCCACCAGCTTGTCTAGGAGAATGCTGTAGGAGACTGTGTCAAATGCTTTACTGAAACCTAGGTAAACACCATCCACAGCCTCCGCCTTATCTACTAGGAGGGTCAGCTGGTCATAGAAGGAGATCAGCTTGGTCAAACAAGACCTGCCCTTCATAAATCCATGTTGGCTGACCCTGATCCCCTGGCTGTATTGTATTTGCTGTGTGAGTGTACTCAGCATGAGCCACTTCCTAATTTTCTCCAGTACCAAAGTCATGCTGACTGGCCTGTAGTTACCTGGATCATCTTTCCTCACCTCCTTATTGATGGGCATCATATTAGCAAAACAGGATCATTCATATATAGAGAAAAATACTTTGTTAATAAGCAAAACAATATGCTGGTATTTGTTGGTATGAGAAAAGATATTTGTCTTTGTCTTCTGTTTTTTATGGTTAAACACATAAAAGACTACTCTTCTTTGTTCCTTTGTCTGCTTGGGATCCTTTTCCCTCCTTAAGACATTAGAGAAAATAGCTGGCTAATGCTTTTATTTCTAATGGAAGGTAGAACGAAATGTTCTTCCTCCATCATGCCTTGCATTAATCCTGCTGAATAACCATGTACTTTCAGTGATGCTGGTTTCATCTGTCATTCTGTATCCTAATATCGTGTTACTGTCCTTGCTTCACTGCAACCAAAGTCACTTTATAAGCTGCTCAAGAAGTAGTCTTTTTTACGTCTATAAAGAAACATAGTCTTCCCCAACCTGTACATTAACTGCTGAAATTTTATATTAATTAGAATTAGCTACCTTCTATTTGGTGGAGACTGGAAAGGAGACAAAATACTAATACAAAACAAAAAGCTTCTAAAGTTGTTGTTTTTTCATTGCCTATAGAAACATCACTGATTGGAAGTAAGAATTCTGTTAATGGTTCACCCTATACATGGCTAAACCATTGCGAGGAGTTGGGTATTTAATGTCACTGTCAAGGTCTCTGCATAAAGCATTAGTGCTACAGACTACTTTTTTGCACTGACATAAGGAAACCCCCAACACATTTTGTGATGAAGGGGGTAGTTAGCAGAGAGACAGGTTCTTCTCTCTCTCTTCTCTGCACTACTGAGACCGCATCTGGAGGATTGTGTCCAGTTCTGGGCTCCTCAGTTCCAGAAGGACACAGAGCTCCTGGAGGGTGTCCAGCGTAGAGCAAGGAAGATGATGAAGGAAGGAGAACAGCTCCCTGATGAGGAAAAGCTGAGGGAGCTGCGTCTCTTGAGCTTGGAGAAGAGGAGACTGAGGGGTGACCTCATTCCTGTCTATAAATATGTGAGGGGTTGGTGTCAGGAGGATGGAGGCAGGCTCTTATCAAGGTCATCTGGTGATAGGACAAGGGGCAATGGGTGCCAGCTGGAACAGAGGAGGTTCCATATCAATATCATTAGGAACTTCTTCCCAGTGATTGTACCAGAGCACTGGAACAGGCTGCCCACGGGGGTTGTGGAGTCTCCTTCTCTGGAGACATTCCAGACCCACCTGGATGTGTTCCTGTGCAAACTGGTCTAGGTGATCCTGTTGTGGCAGAGGGATTGGACTAGATGATCTTTCAAGGTCCCTTCCAATCCCTAAGGATTCTATGATTTTTGTAGTTGACAGGGTTCTGAGAGATCAAAAGTGCAGTTATGACAGAGCTTTCATCTTTTGTTTCAGATCTATTTTCTTCTTCAGTATAAGCATTTGCCTTACTTTGCATTACAATTCAATATCATATCTAAATTAATATAATTAATCATAGAAAAACTGTTGAAGTCAGAATGTTACGTTTAGTCATGTGCAAATAGGATTGCTAAGTGCAAATAACATGAAATACAGTAACTTAGATTCAGCTGTGAATAGTTTTCTATTGGTGTTTTTAATATTGATTATCATAGAATCCCTAGGGATTGGAAGGGACCTCGAAAGATCATCCAGTCCAATCCTCCTGCCACAGCAGGATCACCCAGACCAAGTTGCCTGTTCTTTCTTGTTCACTGTACTGCAACCACTTTTGCCAATAAATAGGAAAATGGACCAGACTTCCCCATTTCTCTTACCACATAGTCTTGTAGCTTTGATGATTCCAGCAATATGCAAGGGACTGAGTGCTTATATTTAAAATTTAAAAATTCATCCTGTGAGGTGGGTTAGGCAGTGTGAGTGTATACTGCGTTTCACCTCTGCTTGCTCTTCAGCTGTCTGACATAATTTTATCTTTCTCATAATTGAATATAAAGTTTCTCAGTGCCTTTATTTGATTTAGAAGTTTAATGGGTTTCATTTCTTTCTTTTACTTCTTGAAGTACGCTGTAGTCTTTAGGTGGCTGTAACTGTTGGTTTGTATGCATGAAGGTATCAAGAGTCAGGTAATTTTATAAGGCAGGTTTTGGTGGTGACCAGGTTGAGTGCATTATCTCTGATGAAATATAAAATGAGAGTTCAGAGATCACAAAAATGCTTCTGCTGCAGCTGACAGACATGGCCAGTTTCACTTCCTGGCAAATAAAGAAGTCTCGAACGGAAGTGGAAATGAAATGCCCATCCTCACTCTTTAATAATCATTTATTTATTGTTCAGATAGGTTGCATGTAAATGTACACAATAAAATACACTTAAATTAAAACCTCATTTTAAACATGGAGCATTATTTTAATATACTCACAGGTCACTGGATGTTCAAGCTCTCCTTTATCAAAAATCGAGGATTACTTTTTTAATTGCTTTTGAAATGTTTACTCGGTGCAGTTCTAAAGCTACTTATCTGGAAGACGTGGATATTAAGCTGCTCTCGCAAAAGCCAGGAGATAAGCTTATTTTATATTTGCTTATGAGGGCTTTATGCAGTTATTGTTTACTGAAGTTTATGAAAACAAAAGCACCTCTCCATAAAAGTATGATAATGTCTCCTCAGTTCTGAACATGGAAAACTGCCGTGTTGTGTAAAATGCAGTGCGAGTAGGAAATGTTTCTGCTCAGTATTATTTTTCAAGGGTAAATAATTCCGTGAGCATTACAAGGTAACTCATTACTGGCCAGTCTGTTTACTGCACTAGAGAAAAGAGCTCTAATGTGTTTTGGGTAAGAGGATTGCATAGAAATTAAAATAGAAATTAACTGCAGATGAAAACTGTTCTCTGGTTTTATTAAAAAGACATAGGGCTCCTCAGCGTTGAAGGGTGACAGATACATTGATAGCAAGAGGCTGTACAGGTAATATGTGGCTGGCAATTAATTGCAGTGTCAAAATCCCATATCTAGATTAAGGTCTTTCTGAGAGGGAGTTTCTTACAGAACAGACTGGCATACAGTGCCATAGTCAAGACGCCTTGATTATCTGGCTTGAACCTAAGGAAAACCAGGGTTTTCTGGTGGGCAGTAACAGCAGATGCAACCTATAAGTGGTAGCCATTCTGATGTGGCCACGTTTGGTATATACTTTAAACACAAATTGTATTGTAAGGTACAGACTCCTAAGTGTATACAGATTTACCTCGCTGAGGGTGGCAACTGCATTCATACCTGTTTTGAAAAAGTGCTTTACTTACAAGATTCCTGTATGTTCTTTGCAAAGAGTATTTCTTACGGCAGATTTAATCACACATGAAAAGAACAAACTAACCTACTGCTGCTTCTTTTCTTTCTAAACTTGTGAAAATAGAGATTCCCGATGATTTTGTAACTTGATCAGCGCTTCAATGCAAAATTAATTTCGGACCTACATTCTGCTTTCAAAATCCAAGCCCAAGAATAGTTCTCAGTGCTCTATATATGGTCAGTTTTCTTTGAGGTGTTCAAAGTTTGAATGATCTGTATATGAATAACTGTAGCTAGATGAAGCTGGCCAATTTTAACACCACTTTCCTATTGCGTTTCCTTATTCAGGGGTTTCTTTGCTACCTGATGGTCTATAATCATGAGATTAGTCTACAGTCCAACCTCATCTGTGATTATTCATACTTACAAAGAATTAGGCAAAGTAAATATATAGCCCATGCAAGTTTGAAGACGCAGGTTGATGGAGCATATATGTCTTCATATGCATCTTCACTTCAGCAAAATAGTGGTGAAGTGGTAAGTGCTATCAAGTCTCAGAAGCCAGCAATGTATACAAGAAACTGCTAATTCCATTAGAAATGCTACTTGTACTATAATTTAAAAATTAACAAGAAGCTCTAGTATATATCTATTGCATTTCAATTTCTACCAGCACCTCCTGCTCACTAGTTATAAAAAACCATAAGTATCTATAAAGATATAAAAGATCTATGCAGGTTCGAAGGGCAATTCAAATTCAGTCAAATTGCCCTCTTCTTAAGGTACTGTATTATTTTAGTTATTAAAATAATCAAAGCCTTTTTTATTTGCATAGCAATATACAATCCAGCAGTAGCACGCTAGTTCACCTTCAGGCTCAGAAGGGTCAATTAAAGATACTTCTTTCAATTCTTGGTTTCCCCTGGAGTATGTTAGGAATTGGGTATTTTTTTTAGTGGAAGAAGAGGAAGATTCCCCCTTTACTGTATAGTCTGAAAATAATTAGCTGAGAAAAAAAATGCTGTTTCCTCTTTTGAACATCTCCCAAATCCATTTCTTACAGCCTGTGCTCCTTTTTCTAGAACTGGCATGTGCTAGATACGCTGGAAGAAAGGAAGTACAGACATTCTGGGCACTTCTCAAGCCTTCCTAATAATAGTATGGTTAGCGCTGGACTGCAAAAACCACACCCTCTCTGCTCTGTGAAAGGGGTTCCTTAGGAAGTCTGGCTTAAGCAACTGGTGAGGAATGTAGGCACTGGAAGACTGAGGCCAGCACAGGCTCCTCACTCGCAAGGTGTCACCTGGCCTCTAAGCACTCTAGCGTCTCATTAAAGGCACTGTGAATGCTGCTACTCAACAAAAATTCAGCAGAGGCTTTTTGTGTGAGAATACAGAAGAGCACTCAGAGGGGATTTAAAATCTAAAGCAATACCTGTTGGTTTCTGAATTATGGCAGACAGTGTGTGTCTGCTCAGTATGTGGCCCTCAGCATTTTCAAGAGGGCAGGTATAAATGTTCTGGCATATTACACATCCAGTTGACAAATTGTGACTGTATTACTGTGTCTTTGTTTGGTAGCTGTCATTTACAGAAGAATTTGTTATCCCAGGGGGGTTGTGGAGTCTCCTTCTCTGGAGATGTTCCAGACCCACCTGGATGTGTTCCTGTGTGATTTGGTCTGGGTGATCCTGCTGTGGCAGGGGGATTGGACTGGATGATCTTTTGAGGTCCCTTCCATTACCTAATGATCCTATGATCTTCCACAAACCCATGGTTTGCAGGCATGGCTTGATGACTGTTGCCATACAAACTACAGTATGGCAGGGGGATTGGACTGGATGATCTTTTGAGGTCCCTTCCATTACCTAATGATCCTATGATCTTCCACAAACCCATGGTTTGCAGGCATGGCTTGATGACTGTTGCCATACAAACTACAGTATGGCAGGGGGACTGGACTGGATGATCTTTTGAGGCCCCTTCTGATCCCTAATGATTCTGTGATTTACAGAAAATAATATTCAGGAGTTATTAAATTCTATGACAGTTTATGTTTTCATTCTTTGCCCTGAAAACCTCTAAGTGTCATTATAGATTCAGCTCATTCCTTCAGATTGCCTCTATTTTTCTCTTACTTTAGTGCCCTACTGTTCTTCTCACAACCTCTAAAGTACCACCAGAAAAATTACTTGTGAAAAAGAGTGCAAATCTTTACACAGACTTCAGCTTTGCTTCTTCATTAAAGATTTTCTGAAGAGGTCTAAATAAATAAGGAGCAGTTACTGGTTTGTTTGTTTGTTTTAGAAAGAAAGAATGTAACTGAGACCTCAGCATCCTAGACTTGTGTTTGTGTTTGTTTTCATTCAGTAACTTTTCTATATTTCCTGCTGAACCTGGTGCTGTGAAGTCTTTCCCTAAGGACTGCAGCCTGGGAAACAAAGCTTGTGGGTTGGCAAAGATGTCTTAAGGTCCTCTGAAATGAAGCAGTGATGCAAATAATAGTTGGTGCACATGTTTAGCTTTCTTCATGATGCTGGTTGCCTGGTAACCGGCAAAAGGCATATGTCAGAGAATCGCTCAAATGAAACAACTGACATCAGTCTCAGTAGGGTGAGGAAAGGGAAAACCACCCATTAGCTCACCAGGTTGGTGTATATCATGTCATGGTTTTCTATCATTAAATATCTCAACTGATAGGAAACCTACACTACAAAATTTGAGGTAATACTTCATTAGGGAGGGCACTGTTAATTTTTAAATACTATTTTAAAGGTTTATTTTACAGAAGGTGCGTAGTGCCTCTGCGTAGTACCATGGCTTGGAAAATTACTGTGTTCTTTTATCTGTTGCTGGCTGGGAGGGAACTTTATTGTTTTCTCACAAAGCTGCTATATTTGGTGTGTGGAGTCATTGGACCTTCAAAAATGAGGGTCAGCTATGCTGGTCAGAAGACCAGAGATACATCATCGGGTATTTCAGTTCAACTCTTGTTTTCTTTGGTAGATTTCTACTCTTGGGCATTTTACTCTATGTGGTTGGAGTTTTAACTAATTACTATTGAGTAATATGATAGGAATAACAGCTTTCCAGTACCTGGGGAGGGGCTGTTTCCACGGGCTTGGCGCGGTAGGAGCAGGGGGAATGGTTTCCAGCTGGAAGAGGGGAGGGTTGGACTGGAAGTCAGGAGGAAGTTCTTCACCATGAGGGTGCTGAGACACTGGACCAGGTTGCCCAGGGAGGTTGTGGCTGCCCCTTCCCTGGAAGTGTTCAAGGCCAAATTGGCTGGGGCCTTGAGCACCTTGGTCTAGTGTGGGGTGTCTCTGCTCATGGCAAGGGGTGGAAACTGGATGATCTTTAAGGTCCCTTCCAACCTGAACCATTCTAGGAATTTATGAATAACTCTTTTCACATTTTGGTTACTAATGCTCATTCTTAAAACCAGAATAACACATTCAGAGAATAAGCAAAACTATTAGTAAGCGTTTCTAAAGACCTTATTGTATATGACTTGTTCCTCATCAGGGCAATACAGCCATGATAAAGATACAGCCATGCTATTCTTCTATCTCATGTTTGAAATCAGCTACACACAAAAGTATTTACTTGTTTTTCCCCTGAAATCATTGCTCCATACACTATATTTTCCCAAGCCTACAATAAATAGGACTGCACAATACTGCTGCAGGGTCACTATCCTTTCTCTCTGGTCTGTACAACATTTCCTTTATCTTTTTGCATTCGTTTCCTTTTTATAGCCAAAGCATCCACAACACAGGCAGTGCGAGCATGAAAAGAAGATCATTTGTCTCATATCAGGGAGCTGTATTCCCAGATGTTTATGGAGAAGTTGGACTTAGCAGTTCTAAGGAAAAATCTCTTAAATTCTCACATCCTGAGGATGAAACAGTCTTAAAGTGCATGGGGAGCTAGTGGAGGTGTTGCCTCTTGGCTTGCTGAATGAGTGTTTATTGCAGACTGATTCTTAGGAGACTTTAATTAATCTAATTATATGTAATCTACAATTTTTCACGGACTCTTTCTTTTCAGCAGCCTTGAATATATTCCAAGGAAAGAAGAAATGGTAATATAAAAGACAGAGAAGCGGGTTCCTGCTTCAAAGCAGTGAGATCTTAGATTTCCTCAGTGAACAGTGATCCATACTGTCATTCTGAGAAATCAATACGTTAAATCTTACACTGGAACTATAATCAAGATTATTCTAGTCTGAGCAGTGGAACGTCACTGTAGTTAAAAGGATGGAGCAAGGGTGGGTGATAGTTACTGAGGGAACTACAGGCAGCATGTGGAAGCACAGGAAGAGCAGGAAGACCTAGGATAACTGAGTTTAATCCCTAGTAACTGGAGTCAGATATAAAACGGCTATGTTACTGGAAATCATCATCAAGTAGTGAGATTTGACCAGAATGCTTCAAATAAAGAATATTGTTACTCATCTTGTTAACACAGCTTTAACACCGTCAAATCTTTCAGATATACTCTTGGTTGTGTTAACACTTCCCAGTCTGGACAATGAAAAATAAAAAGGTTAGCTTGTTTTTCCATCGCTTTTCAAGCCTGTATGTGAAATGCACAGGACTGCGAGCACCTGAGGGTAAAAATTGCTTTTGTTTGGGTTTTGGATTCTTTTCCCAGACTTTGGGTGCCTTCTAACTTGATAAAAAATGAGTGAAAACAACCACCACCAAAATGTCATAAATCTGCATGAGCTGCTCATCTGAATAATTCCATAGAGGTATGTCTAGTACTGTCTGAAAAGCAGGATTCAGACTTGGTCTCCTCAATTTTAATAACTTACTAAATAAAACTGAGGTCTTAATCCTATTGCATCCAAATCAGTGGAAAAAATCCTCCAGGTTTCAGTCCATGTAGGTACAAACCAATGCACATGTCCCAAATTTCCCAACAATGTCCTTATAACAAATCTCTCTCTTATTCTTAGTACTCACAAGGAGACACTGTACTGGGAAAAAGTGCCCTCTTTCCTTCCAAATGCTGATATGATTTATTTTTCTTTACCAGAGAGAGTGTGCTGGGAACAGTCTAAAATTTCTATTTTTATTTCATTTCAAAAATGATCTTGAAATATAAAGTTTAGAAATTATCTAGCTGCTTCTTTTTGCATGTTCCATGAATTCCTTCAGCTATTATTCATGATGCCATCTTTCTCTGAACTCTCTCTCAGAGCTCTTTGGTAGTGCAAAGGAATTCCTTCTTGTTCTTCAGATCCAGAAACATTCTCTTTTCTGTAGCTGTTTGATATCTGGGAAAAGTCTGTGTCTCACACACATTTAATACTGCACTTAAGGCAGAACCACAGAATCAGTGGAAGAGATCTCAAGAGATCAAGTCAAATCCCCCACAAAAGCAGCACTGCGTATTGCACAGGACTGCATTCAGTCAGGATCTGGGTATCTTCGGAGAAGGAGACTCCAAAGCCTGGGCAACCTGTTCCAGTGCTTTATCACTCACACAGTAAAGAAGATTTGAGTATTTCTAAATGAAACTGCTTGTGTTCCAGCTTGTGCCCATTGCTCCTTGTTCTGTCACTGGGCATAACTGGAAACGGTCTCGCACCACCCTTCCTACAGCAGCACTTCAGATATTTATAGGAGTGGATCAGGTGTCCCCACACTCTTCTCTTCTCAAGGCTGGACAGTCCCATCACTTTCATCCTTTTCTCCTAAGAAAGATGCTTCAAGCCCCCAGTTGTCTTTGTTGTCCTCCACTGGACTCTCTGCAGTAGTTCTCTGGGGAAACTGGTGTGTCTACATATATCTACGTGTAGTATTACTGAAACAAGGCCTTTAATGCCCTCTTCAAATTTACTGAAGCACCCCTAACATTGGCCTGTTTCTTCTTTGCGTTCACACAACAGTTGAAGAGAGGGCACTAACCTGTGATGCAATCTGCCACCGTTAGCACAGGAGTCACCACTTCTAAAGCTATTATTGGAGTTTTGCAATGTAAGAAATCATCAGCCTACCTGATAGGAAGGTTTAAAACTGTAGGAGCTAGAAACATAGAAGCTCTGTTTCATCACCTAACCTATATTTCTGATAAAATGCTTGTTGTCTGCCATTGCTCTCTTTGGACTCGGGCTAGAAAGGTTAAACACTGTCATTTTTACAATATAAAAATTATGTTTGGAACAGGATAATGATATGTCTGTGGAATTGGTTTTGAAGCTACAAGGAACCTGGTATGGTTTTCCTCACAAGTTCTGCCTCAAATTCATTTATTTTCATAGGATTTCAACAGAGGTTTCCAGAATTTTACCAGGGAATGGTCATGATAGGTGATAAGCACCTTGACAGGACTGATAGTTTATTAAAGTTAGCTGTACGCTATCAAAAGATACGATTTTTTTCACTGAAACTGGTTCAGCCAGAATATAATATATATAATATATTAATATTATAATAGATTTTATAATTATAATATCATATCAAATATATATTATATAATCTGATAAGAAATTACATTTCTTCCTCTGCCCATGAGTAGGGAGACACTGTACAACTTCTCGAGTGCACTACTCTCTGGTTCAGTGTAATCTAGTCATACTTGGAGACCACAGGGTTCATGCAGTGTTTGAGAGCAAGTTAGTGTTTTCCAACTAAGGAACTCGTGTTTTCCAGTTCATCTGAGCCACTCCCCATCATTTATCACTGGTGCTGGATAACCGGAGAGGTCCCAGATGAATGGAGCTTGGTTAGTGTTGCCCATCCACAGAAAGGACTAGAAGGAGAAAGGCAAATGAAAAAGCAGGCACAATATACTGTAGTGGTTCCTAATCCCAGCATAACTGGGTGTACTAGATAATCTTCTAATATAATTAAGGCTGAGAGATTTCTCATTTGATTTTCAAAACAGAAAACAAGAGAGAAATCACTTGGCAAGCCTATACCAAAGCATAGTATTTTGTTTGCAAATACCTGAACAGAAAGGAATTAGGCCGATGCTTTTTCACACTGACTTCTTTCTCTGTCTTCTTATAAAATCCTCTCCCCACAAGACTAAAAACCACAGTAGTGCTGTTTTCCCAGTCGACGTGGTTTATTCATTCTCAAGTTGTTTAAATGTCGTTTCTAGGTGATGTGAGGTCCCTCTGTTACCTGCACCAATCCTTTGGAAGGAGGAAGAAGAAACGGTTCTCTTTTTTTCTTGCAATCACTTGTTCTGGATAATCTGCAGAACAGGTCTCTCTGCTATATCTAATTGAGTACTTTTCAGAGGACCAGTTGAAATAGAGATCATTTGCAGAGTTCAGTACTCCCTACAAGGGAGTGTACGAGGGTGTCCACAGAAGTCAGTACTCTTAAGCCACTTTAACGATGGTAGGAAGAGAGATCTTTTTACTTGTAATTCCTACCACTCAGGAGGAAAGGGGAGGAAGCAAATCAATTCCATGGTGCCAGAATATACTCTTGCCCTTTAACAACATTAGAGAATGATTTTATTTCAAGGCTTTTGCACAGGTCCAGTCACATTTTCTGAGCTATTCGTATATTTTAGGGGTGGAAAAAGTAAGTTGTCATTTATGCATTGAAAAAAATAATGAAATATTTGAACTAGTCCCGGGTCTTTAATTTTTGTATCTCATTCCCCTTCACAAATAATGTGACTATGGCTTTTTGTTCCTTGCATAAAAACCCATCACCGATGGAAATGTGGTAGAAGAAGTAGAGCTTATATGATTCTCCTCTCAGAAAAAATATAAATAATATTATTAGAGGTTGTACTCAAGGATAATTTATAGATCCAGACAGCAAAGGCTTATACATTTGTCACTTGTCTATGCTAGTGTCAAGGGTTGATTTCACAAGTTCAGCGAGTGTGTTTGAATGGAGACTTCTTTGGTGATGCAATTGTTTGGGACGAAGGATGGAACTGTTATTAGAGCTGGCTGTAGTAAATAATACCTGTCTGTGACAGTCTTATTGCTTACGGGTAATAGCACTGCATTAATGACAAATTTGTTGTCCTAAAAACAGGTAGCACGTCATCAGAATTTTCTTTAGGAAAAATATCTTTAAAAAGTTAAGGTTTTATTTACAAAATAGCTAAATGCCTGTGAAGTGGTGGAGTAGTGCATGCAGAACTTGTTTTTGGAGAGGACACCTGGATAAAACAGTGTAATGAAGCCGTGCACGCTGGATTCCCATGTAAAGTGAAAGCATTTGTCAGCAGAGGGAATCACAGAAAAACCTACCGTAATGAAAAAGCTGCTGCATTGCCACAGATGCAGATTGGTGAAACCCTAGGATCAAACTGACACTATGTCAAATGTATTGGTCTAAGCTGAAGACTATAATCTTAAAAAACAGATAGCCATCTTCAAGCCAAGAATTTGTTGCTAAATAAGGATCATTGATTCTTGTATAGAAGTGACTGTCCTGCCATCACAGAGGTGCTCAGTTCTTCTTTTGTTTTAGGATCCTCCAGCCAGATGCATATTCTCATTTCTTAGGTATTCAGAGGGATATAACTTGATGGGTGGGCTCAGGTTCTTCTCAAGAAACCTTAACATGACTGAGCGCTGTGTAAGGTACCCTAGGAATGTCCACATTCATTTGATTAGTACTTTTATACGTATCACTCACAGTGAGGGTAACGGAGCACTGGAACAGGCTGCCCAGGGGGGTTGTGGAGTCTCCTTCTCTGGAGATGTCCAAGACCCGCCTGTATCTGTTCCTGTGCAACTTGGTCTGGGTGATCCTACTGTGGCAGGGGGATTGGACTGGATGATCTTTCGAGGTCCCTTCTGATCCCTAATGATTCTATGATTCTATTGCAGTTTGTCTAGTAACTAACTACTGCGCTAATCTAGTGTTCAGGAGAACTGAGTTCTTTCTTGTTATCTGCAAGGTATTTCTGTTAAAGCATTTCTGTTAAAGCAGCAGTCTACCCCTTTTGCCTTTTAACTGGGCTGGGGGTCTGTGTATGTGTGTCGAATGCTCACAACTCTGCGACGCTTTGAGCATGATAGAAACAGTAATAACACAGATTCAGACAAAAGGGAAATGCTTCTGTAATTTGGTAGACAGAAGAAGAGGTGTCTAGGTCATTGTTTTTGCTACAAGGCTCCTTGCTTGTGTGCTTTATGTTTAGTCTAAACAAACCTCAGAGGACAGGTCTGAAAGAAACAAACCAAAAGAAGTATCAAAAGAGCATTCATAAGCTGCTCTGTGTTTCCCTGTACTTCACTGTGCTTGAGTGTATTCATTGTATGGCCCTGATTATACAACAGGAATCGGATCGTTTGCATTGCTCTATGGATTGGGGTGGGGTTTTTTAACTGAGATTTTTATGGAATCTTTTATCGCTGATTCTGTGTGACTTTTGAAAACAAGTTGAATAAGTGCATGGACAGGCGCATCAGAAGGAACTACGCCTCTTCAGCTTGCTTCTCATGTCATTTGCCTACAGCACAACAAATAGGTCATGCTGTAATTTTATCCTGTGATAGTGTGGCAGTTAGAACACTAAAGGTGATACTGATTCATGTTAATCACATCTCAGCTTCTTTTTCCTCTTCATTTTGTGGTCATCATTGTAACTAGACTCTGAAATGAGGATCTAAAAGGTGTCCTGAATCATTCTGATTATGAACGTTAGTCTTTTCTGGGCTTCCTCAGAACTTCTGGAACTGAGGAGCCCACAACTGCACACAATACTCCAGATGTGTGCAGTATATGGATATTCTGTTTGAGTACTGTCCAATTTTAAAGGCTTGGAATTTGTTCCTGAATGACGTGTGAAAGCTTTGCTGTGTAACCTTACATTACGGTTAATATTAAGTAAATAAACTTTTGACAGCAAAACAGAAAGAATTAGACCAAGAGATAGACTGAGATAGAGTGTGTCCAGGCATGTGGGTTTGTGGTGCCAATCTCCAAAGAACAGAGAGTTACTTATTAGCCTGAATTTGAGGAGAAATAGCTTATGGTTGTTGTGAGTTAAGAAGTTATGACTGCAGCTTAATCAAGGTTGCTTTCTAGTTTTGAGTGGAACTTAACATTCAAGACTTTGAGGTGATGGGTGAAAAAAAGCAATAAGGAAAACAGTTGATGCTTTAATTAATTAGAGTGTGTTAACCTGTGCAGAAAGATGAAAACAAATATAACAAAGAAAATTCTACTTCAGCCCTTTTCAGATCTGCTAAGGACATCACACAAATTGTAACCCCTCATTAAATGTAAGGTAGCGTGAGGCAGACAGGCTCTTGCAGCTGAGCACCAGTTTCTCAGTACTCCCTCTATGGATTCTTGCAAATGTGATGTTCTGAAGTAAGTGTTTGAAGTCATTTCTAGAACAAGTAGAATGCTTTGCCCTCCCAAATGTGTTTTGATAAGGTTAGTGAAGAAATAGCAATCAAATTCATTCACTGTCTGCATGCATGTTCCTTTCTGATCACCGTTGTCCAGCTTCCTTTTAGATTGCATTAATAACTAGACCTCTGATGCCACTTCAATACATAGCTTCCAAGGCACAGGTCTGTGTTGGTGCTGAAAAGCTGAGGTGGGAAGGATGCCTCATGGAAATGTTCCAAGCAAGTGGGAAGAAACTCTTGCTAGGGTAAATAATTAATTCAAATCATGCATCCTTTTCTCTGCTTTGACAGTACTTTTTAATATACGCTTGGCATAGTTAATGAAGTACTGCCAACAAAAGAAAAACTATCTGGTGCCTCGGACACTGATGCTGTATCCTTAGATACGTCTCACATCACCTTTCAATTTTAAATTTCAAGGTAAGATAAATTATTTGCATGTTTGCTGTTACAAATTTCCAAGATCAGCCAAGCTGGCAGATGTGCAAACCAATTTAATTCTGCCTGGTACTTGAGTTCTTTCCTTGGCCCTGAAAGGCTATTCTGAGCCACAGAACTGAACCACAGAAGGAAAACTATTCAGTGCTGGACAACACATTTCTTGTCTGGAAACAAATGAGAATGTGCATGTGAGCTGTTAAGCATTGTGACACAGGAAAATAAAGCATTGAAATACTTGAGAGATTTAACAGAAGAAATACCCTTCAGGTCTTCAGTACAGCTCTCTTCTCAAATATGGCTCAGTGCTCATAACACTAGTTCTAATCTTATTTTAATATTTCAATTTTACAAGTACATTCTTTAATCATATTCATTATAAATGTGAAAGCTCCACTTGATGCTTCCACTCAGCTAAACCAGTGCAGACAAATTGAAAACCTTTATTACAACCCCTCTTCTCTCAAGAGGGCCACTCTGGCAACATTTGATGTGTTTTGAATCACAAAACCGTTACTAGGTGTGAAAACAGAAGTTAAATAGAGAGTATTTGCTGCATGATGTGGAACTGCCGCTACCTGAATTCTATGTCTTTGTTGCTTCTCTCAAATACCTTGAATTGACACTGTAGAATAGAATCCTTAGGGATTGGAAGGGACCTCAGAAGATCATCCAGTCTAATCCCCCTGCCACAGCAGGGTCACCTAGACCAAGTCACACAGGAACACATCCAGGCGGGTCTGGAATGTCTCCAGAGAAGGAGACTCCACAAACCCTCTGGGCCGCCTGTTCCAGTGCTCCGCTACCCTCCCTGGGAAGAAGTTCCTTCTTGTATTTATATGGAACCTCCACTGAACAAGGGGTGTTCTTTGTTCCCTGGTTCTTATACCATCCCTTGAAATTCTTCTAGTGTATCCAGAGCTGCTATAAGAATCGACCTCTAGATGAAGTTCTGTAAACCTGTGTGTAGGGTCATACACTGAAGAATCCAGCCTTTTATTCCTGCATCACAGGAGCAAGCCCATTTATTTTTCTGAAGCACAAAGCAGTTCCATAAAGCTTTCGGTGTCACATAGGTTCCATTTGAACATCAGGAAACAATTTTTTCACTCTTGTGGTGATTGAGAGCCCTTTCACTCCATCATTACAAATTTCTGGGGCTAATCTAGGTTATGTAGGTAATTTTCATTCCTTCCCGGTGAGGAAAAAAAAAGTATGAGAACTTTGTGAAAGCCTTCTCCCTGATTTTTTAAGTTAACTCTCAAATTTATTAACATCTTTGACTCTCACTTAGAAAAAAGGAAACCAAAAATGTTCTATGACGGGGAAAACAAAGTGGGATTTAATATCATTTTTCTACTTTCACTGAAGACAGGGAATAACCAGGATTTAAAATATTCACGAGGATAAGGACAAATTGTTTTTGAATGCCTTTATAAATTGTTATTTAATGCCTTTAATTATAGGCATTGAAAAAACCCCTCTGTGGAGAGACAGATACCTGTATAAGGAAAGTCCGTGTGAACCATTTAGCAAAATATCTCAGGCTTGTTGGGATTAAACGATCTCATGTTGAAATCCATTTTCTCTTCTTGTAGAGGCATACAAATGATCTTCTTTTCCTCTGATAAAATGGTTAGAGTAGCAGAAAAGTCAATCACAAGAAATAAAATATGTGCAAGGGAAATGCAGATGGCACAGATGTCAGGCTTAATTTGACCCCCAGTGAATCCATGACCCTGAGGAGAACTCCCTTTTCTTAAAATCAGGATGTGACAACAGCCTGTTCATTCCATTCATTCTAGAGCTCAGCACAGTAATTGCTGTAGACACACCTCTGATAGCAATCCCCCTTTTGCGTGTTCCTACAAAGCATGTAGCCAGTCTCAAAACCAAGCACTATGTAAAAAATAATCCTTGTTGTTGTCATCTGAAAATCAGTTTCTCCCTCGCGCCCACAGCGGCAGCGATTACAGGTTATATAAATTCAAGTTTTATCATGACAGCAGAATAGAAGTGCTGCAGCATAATAATTTATTCATTAAAGTGTAAATGAGCAAATTAGAATAAGAAGTAGTTGCTCCTGCTACTCATATTAAACATCGAAGGGTGTGTATTCAAAACTGAGATTTGCTCAAGAAAAGAACTTGCTAATCTTTTCAGCTGAATCTGTTCTACCTGCCTTACAACAGGGGTTACGATCCTTTATTAAAGAGATGTCAGACCCCTGCAGTCCAGAGGGTGAGAGCTCATTAGTGGAGAAGAAACTAGAGGTAGTAGGAAAAGAGGGAGTAGAGTGAAAACCACAGATCAGTGGTATTATTTGAACTAAAATTCATAGGAGACATAGAGATCATACAATCATTACGGATCGGAAGGGACCACGAAGGGTCATGCATATATTGTAATTACAGTATTTATTAGTACCAGCTTAAAATGCTGCTAAAAATCTAAATAATAAAAAACTTATGGAAATAGTGTACAAATAAAAGAGCATAACTATTTTGTTTTGGTTTAAACTTTAAGGAGCTACAGTAGTCATGAACTGACTTGCAGATGAATTTCTAGTCTGGTTTTTTCCCTATAATATAAATAACTAAGAAACATTCAGTGAGTACTAGCTCCAAGATTATTAGGCCAAGTTCTAGGGGTGAAGTTAAAACAATTTAAAATTAATTACTCATTAAATATATCAGTAATAATAGGAAAGCAGCTGACAAAGAGAGGCACTGTTTTCTTTGCAACAAGATGTTGCAGACATACTCTGTGACCATTTCATCAGTGTCCCTACTGATGTTTGTCAGGTGAGAGTGAAAGACTGAATCATAGAATCATGAGGGATCGGAAGGGACCTTGAAAGTCAATCCCCCTGCCACAGCAGGATCACCTAGACCAAGTCACACAGGAACACAGCCAGGCGGGTCTGGAATGTCTCCATAGAAGGAGACCCCACAACCCCACTGGGCAGCCTGTTCCAGTGCTCAGGTACCCTCACTGGTTCCTGCTGATATTGATATGGAACTTCTTCTGTTCCAGATTGCACCCATTGCCCTTTGTCTTGTCCCCAGATGACCCTGAGAAGAGCCTGGCTCCATCCTCCAGACACCCACTCCTCACCATAAGTCACAAATGAGGTCCCCCTCAGCCTCCTCTTCTCCAAGCTCAAGAGACCCAGCTCCCTCAGCCCTTCCTCCCTCATAAGGGAGCTATTCTCCTTCTTTCATCATCTTCATTGCTCTACGTTGGACACCCTCCAACAGCTCTGTGTCCTTGTGGAACTGAGGGGGATTGGACTAGATGATCTTTTGAGGTTCCTTCCAATCCCTAACAATTCTATGATTCTAACTGGCCTGGGAGAGCAGAGCAGTAGCTCAGGAATTGCAAAGCAGTGCTCAGAACATGATGAAGTAGTTTCAGCTAGGCAGCTTTGTATTTTCAAATCTTGGTAAAAACACCTCTTGCCCACCTTGGAGCCAGCAATGAGCTGTGTGAAGACATGAATCTGAGGAATCTACAGATGCCACTAGTGGAATTGCACAAAGGCCAGCATTGGGACGTGTAGTAATTTTGTTGATGACATCAGGCCACGTAAATGTTAAAACAGAGGATATACACAGCCAGAAATAGATCAAATCACAGTATCACGGTAATGATAAGATTGGAAAAGACCTTAAAGATCATCCAGTCCAACCTAAAACCAACGAAGTAAACCTAACATCTGACATCTAGATCATGCCACTCAGCACTTCATCCAGACTAACCTTGAACACCTCCAGAGGCGGTGACTTCACCACTATGTAGGAGGAACTGAATGTCCTCACGTGGCATAGCTTAATGTGAACGACATGTTTTAATCACAGGTACACAACTAGAGACTGTACTAGCTGGACACAGACAGCACCTCAAGTATGATTCAACCAGTTAGAAGTTAACTTAAAGATTTGTGAGTATATTAATAGCTTTTTATAAGGCACTGAGAAGATGTTATCTCTGGCGCAGTGTAGTCAACGTCCAAGAAAGGCAGTGAAGGGAAAGCAGAGGTGCTTTAGTTCAGCCTCTCAAGTTCTTTAGACACTGAACTCTACTGAGGAGCCTTATGCCCACTGAAGTAATTGGTTTCAGTGGGAATGGGAGGCCTTAATAGGCGTTAGGCAGACAAATAGGACAGGCTTTGTACTTCGGCAAGAGAAGAACTGAGAAAGGATACGACTAAATCCTTCAGGGACAAAGGCACTTGTGAAGGAGAATAAACACACATGTAATATTGATCAAAAAAAAGTGCTACACACAGGTCGTTAATAGATCTAAGCTAAATCAGGTTTCTCGCCACCAGAACAGCGACGTTGGGATGGATTTGGATCAGATAATAAGAGCTAACGTATTCTGCTACATTTACGGACCGGGTAGTGAAATATAGTGGTCTATAAGAGTAGTGCTTTAGTTCAAACCTATGAGCAACCGATTTACTTCGCTGCAAGACTATCTGGAGAATGGTGATGAGAAAAGCAAGAAGAAAATAAGAAAGATAAAAAGAGAGAGAATTAGGAAGAATAAGAGAGAGACAGAGAAGGGGAAGGAAGAAAGGAAAGGAGGAAGGAAGAGAGTGAGGAAGGAGGGAAGCTAGCATGGAAGGAATCACGGAAGGAAGGAAGGAAGGAGAGAGGGAGTAAGGAAGGAGGGAGGGAGTCATCCTTGTCATTGTCATGTTTCTGTCAAGATTATTTGGCTGATGCCAGAGTCATCTCTTCTTTAAGAGCAAGCTCAGGCAAGCGTGCTGCTTTGTGGTAAAGGGCTACTGTGGGAATCATGCAAGGTTTGTGGATTCTTGGAAAAAGAAGTAATTAGAAGTGAATTTGAGGTATTTTGGATCACACTGATTGGGACTGAGACTGGTATGAGCACTAACTCATTCTACTTTACTAAATTTTAAGCTTAACTGTGCTGCTGTCTCCAATCTTATTATCAAGAGTACCAGTGTTTTGGATGTGTACACTTTGTAAATGAATGTGTATTCTCATGAGCATGCAGCATCATTTCAGGCAGGATTTGGGGTATTCTTACCCCAAATTAATGTGTCGGTTATAGATCATTAGCATTTTAAAAATAATATCAATATTATGTTTATAGGAAGGAGTCAACAGGTTACTGTGAAGAAGTTTCACTTAAGCAACGTATTCTTTTACCAAAGCAGATAACATCTGCACATGCACATCCTTCTGTCCCCAGGATAAAGCTAGTATGACCTTCTCAACTAATGTGACTACAACAGGGCATTGCAGCTGTCTCTAACTCTATTTGGGATTCTGAAACAGTTCAGCTGAGGTGTTTGGATAAGACAGCATTATTTAAGGTTATCCTTAGACCAGTATGTCAGCTGTCTCACACTGTGCTTTCAGTACAATGCATTTTGTAGGTAGGGTCATAGAATCATAAGGGATTTGAAAGGACCTCAAAGGATCATCCAGTCCAATCCCCCTGCCACAGCAGGATCACCTAGACCAAGTTGCACAGGAACACATCCAGATGGGTCTGGAACTTCTCCAGAGAAGGAGACTCCACAACTCCCCTGGGCAGCCTGTTCCAATGCTCCAGTACCCTCCCTGGGAAGAAGTTCTTGCTGATATTGACATAGAACCTCCTCTGTTCCAGCTTGGTCTGTTATACAAATTTCACATTATTTTCAGCTTCTTGCAGTATCTCCCTAATACGTGCCCTCCCTTTTGGCCAGTAACAGTTGGTATTGTAGCTATAGTATTTTGATCAGTCTTAGCAAAGCATGACTTTTAAGTTAATACAGCATTTAAACTAAATTAAAGGACTTTTCATAGGAAAAAAAGTATGAGATTAATATGAATTTGCAGCAGTATTCAACTGCTGCACTTAATGCAGTACTCTCACTGTATATTTACTCAGATAAATGGACAACACCCCATCCAACAACAAGAATTACTGGAAAAAATTCCCAACAGGCTGACTAGAATTCTGGAAAACAAAACCTAACTTATTGAAATAAGCTTTGCTACAGATACTCCCTCCACACTCAATAGAAAAGCAGTTCAGCTTCTCTATAGTCAAGCATAACCTTGATTTAAAGCAGTTTATGTTTCAATCTGGAAGTCAATTTAAAGCATTTGTTCTCACTAAAAGAACATGGTTTTCTTAAGAGAAGGTTTCGCTTTAGCTGCAGTAGTACATGGCTGTCTGCATTACGGAAGCAACCGAAGTCAGCAAAGCGTAGTGTTAAACCCGATGACAGACTCTTAGACATTTCTCTTCTTTTTTAATGTGAAACAGCACCTAAAACATGGAATCACAGGACCATAATCTACAGCTACGGACTCCGGACTGAATTTCAGAGTATGGTCTGGTCAAGAACCTTTAATAACGAAAAGCAAAGGATTATCATGCTGTTTTTAGGGCAATGGGATGTCCCTATGCTTCTGCAGAGGGTATTTCTTATCTTTGGAACCTTTCTGGAAAGGATGTGTGACTCCTCCATTTCAGAGGCATGCAGTTGAATTCATGAGAAATAAGCGTATTGTCTACAGCAGGATCACATTTCTGGGTAAATTCTCTTTAATAGATGAGCTGTTCAAAATATTTCAAACCACAGAAGTCTCATCTGAGCCAAGAGCTGAGGCAAGGCTGAAGGAGATATGAACTTTCGAGGTCCCTTCTGATCCCTAATGATTCTATGATTAGGGATTGGAAGAGACCTCAAAAGATCATCCAGTCCAATCCCACTGCCACAGCAGGATCACCTGGACC
>VZRI01011787.1:287461-351348 GCA_013397515.1 Upupa epops
GAACCTAGGAGCCCGGAACTGGACACAATACTCCAGATGCAGTCTCACCAGCGCAGAGTAGAGAAGGAAAAGAACCTCCCTCTTTCTGCTAACCAACCCCCTTGTGATCCCCTCAGGATGCTGTTGACCCTCTTGCCCACAATGATTTTATGATAATGATTATATTACTCGTTAGAGGAACAATGCAGGAGGCAAGTAATGACCTAAAAAAGCCTCAAATATAGAAGATGAGAAGCAGAAACAAAGCAAGAGAAAAAGCTTCATTAATGAACACTTAAATGAAGACATAGTGCTGCTAAAACAAAGATGCCTGGACTTAGTTTCCATTTCATACATCTTTCTATTGGCATTGTACTGTTCACAGGAAAAAGGGAGTTTTGTAAACTCCTTGCTGAGAAGATAATTATTACGATTATATAGAGGTCATATAAAGTACTGTCCGTGACTTTTTGCTGCATGCTTTTAATAGAGATTTTAATAAACTGGCTACTTTTCCCTGTTATAATTAGTTTAATTCTAATTAAATTCTAATTGGCATTTAATTAATTACATTCTTTTGAAATAGTGTACTGACAGAAATAGTTCCAGTGGTAGCATCTCATCAATGGCAGAACCTATTTATGTACAGAATGCGAGAGCTGATGGGTACAAATGCTTATGCAAACATGCTAAAACCATCTGCTCTTTACCCCTGCTGTTATTCCCATGGTAGAGAAAGAACAGAGGACCTAAGAGAATAAAATTTCCCAAGAGAGCCCAGGAACAGAAGCAAGAGCTGGATTCATACTGCCACAGGTTTTTTTGCAGAGGCTCTTCCTCAACAATACTGATGAGGACATTACATTGTTCCTCTTAACAGCAGAGAGATTGTTGTGCATATATAGCTTGGCTATGTATTGGTCATTTTTGACTGATAATTAGTTGCAATTAGCAAACATTGTTTGTAATGTATCTCTCTTGATCTTTAGAGTGCTAAAAGCAAGATAGTCCGCTGCTCAGACTGCACAGGTAATGGAGAGGAATAAGTGCATTTTTCATTGTAATGAAGTGGAGGGAGAAAATGGGATCTTGTGTAGATGATCCTAAATACTCTCCTTCTCTGGAGATGTTCCAGACCCGCCTGGTTGTGTTCCTGTGTGACTTGGTCTGGGTGATCCAGCTGTGGTAGGGAGATTGGACTGGATGATCTTCCAAGGTCCCTTCCAATCCCTAATGATTTTATGATTCTATAATATCTGTATTGTATGTTGAGGTTGATTTCAGTGCTCCTTAAAATATTAAGCTTTGTTAAGTGCACAGGGGTCTTCAGGTGCTCTGAGTTCAGCAAATACTCATAATACAATGAAACTCATTGGCAGTGTCCTAGGCAGTCTTCAACAGCTCCTGTACTGGTGCAGTTTCACTGCTCTCCACAGGGGTGATAGCTGGATTAAAGCTGGTTCCAGTACCCTACAGCCGCCACAAGGGCAGTTTGTAATTACAGGACAGACAAACCTGTGTGATGCTTTATTTTCCCTTCTCTGTTTGGTTTGTGGGAACAGTTGGAATTCCAGTGTTTATCGCTTAAGGTAGATGTATGATAGTGATGCAGCAAGTTAGATACTAGAGGTGGAAAACCCTGCCAATTTGCTGAATTAATGACTAATTCCAGTGTCATCTGAACACCGGATAACCCTGGGCAGCACACTGATTCTATCAGATTGTGCTGTGGCTGCTTTACCATGCACAAATACTTGTTTTGTTTGGTGACAGTAAATATCAACTGCATCTGGTGCATGAGGCAAGTTCCTCATTTGCACTCCTCTTCACAGGCTCTGTGGTGCCAGTGAAGCAGTCTTGCCACCAAAGGCGTAGTAGTTCCCCTTGTCTCACCTACAGGCAGTTTTCTTCCCTCATTTGAGACACCTACACTACTAGGGTCCCAGTACTGTTTTAATGCTGTTAGAGTTTTGTTGACTAAGCAAGCTGAACTGTCTCATTTTGAGACCAGATGAGTGGCACAGTCAGCAGCACAGAGAGGTTGATTTCTGGGATGAGAGAACATGGGAGAAAGGGGCGGTCAGTGTTACTGGAAGCAAGCCATTTGATTAGTTCAGCTTTATCACAAGCTCTCTCAGAGATGTATATGTAAAGCTGGAAGTCTTGGCTGCCAGTGAAGGGCTTCATGCTGAAGCAGCTGACGAGCAGGCCCACATTGTCTCTGCTGACTCTGCTATTGACCTCTGTCAGAAGGGCAGAGTCACCAGCTGGGGGCTGTCACAAGATTTGTCATCACTTGCCAGTCAGTGTCCTCGCTCTGTGTTCCCTCCTGCTGATGTAGAGACTAACTATGGTGCAGTCATTTGGCCTGCTGTAGCACTAAAGCTATTTGTCAGAAATCGACAGGACCTCAAAGTTCATTTGTATGAGGAAAAGTTTAACAGAGTGGCTGTTACCACTTTGTTTTCCTTTTGAAAGCAAGATCAACATATCAGTTGCTTTCTATTCCCAGGGGGAAAAAAGAGCCACAAAGGAGGGAAAATTATTATTTCATGGTTTTTTCCTTAACCTCTGTGTGGAACAAGCGATCCAGCTCAGGTTCACTGGCATGTAATTTTCAGGATAAAACTCATTCTATAGTCTATACAACACTGGTGAGCTGCAAGGACGAGGTGGTATAAGGTGAAGCTTGAGATGGTAATGATTCAAGGAAGGTTTGAGCTTGGAGCGACTGGGCTATAGTAAGTCCTACTACTGGCTGCTTACAGCAGCCTTTAGTCAGTTGTAATATTGCTACTTATCCTAGATTGAAAACCTAGTCAAGGTCCATAGAATCACAGAATCTGTGCCCTCTAGTTTCTGGTGTACTCCCAAGTATATATCTGACTTATACCAACATGAGCTCTTTCAGACAATACCTAGGAATGATTTGGGGTGTCGAGTGATGAATCGTAGAATCATTAGGGATCGGAAGAGACCTCAAAAGATCATCCAGCCCAGTCCCCCTGCCACAGCAGGATCACCTAGACCAAGTCACACAGGAACACATCCAGGTGAGTCTGAAACGTCTCCAGAGAAGGAGACTCCACAACCCCCCTGGGCAGCCTGTTCCGTTACCCTCAATGTGGAGAAGTTCCTTCTGATATTGATATGGAACCTCCTCTGTTCCAGCCCATCCATCTCTTGGGTTTATATTTTCTGGCCTCTGTTAGCACATCCGTGTGCATTTATATAAATATACAACAGCATCGTTTCTCTCATTACCTGTCAGTAGAAAGGTAAAATGGTCCATCCGAATTCCAACCAGCAAATCTTTTTGTAGGAAGATTTGTAAGAAATGCTAGAAAAATACAGATCTATAAACTGCTAAATTTCCCTCGCACTGTAGATGACAAGTACTGACTATACAGAGCACTCTCTGTAAAGAGAGAAAATGCACAGAATGATTTTCATTCTCCCTTCTTGTATCTGGGGCAGAAGACGAGCAGAGGATGAAAATCATGAGTGTTTTGTTAGTGTGGTGTGCCAGTCATTCTAGCTCATCATATAAAAGTAGCTTAGAGAGATGAAAGTGCCTAGAGATTTTTGCAAAGAGATTATCTGAATCTCATATAATTTTCTCTCCCAGGAGGTCTCCCCCTGCCAGTGAACTTAATAGTTCCACTGGGAGAAAAAAACCCCCCACATGTCAAGTCCAAATAAGTTCACTGGCTGTGTTGATTTAAATAATTGCCTATGTACAATCTAGATTCTGTTTCATAAGGTAGAGTCAGTGCAGAATTCCTCTCCCTTTTCTTTATTGTATTTCTTCCCTATTCAACTCCATGCAGCCTTGCTGGCAAGGACTACACTTCATCCCTCTAGACTAAAGACAGCAGTTAAAAGTAAGTAGAGATGATGGGTTAGCACAAACTCAGGAGATCCAGTGTTCTGTTCTCTGTCTGTGGGGGAGAGTTTATTCTGAAACAATGGAGAGTTTAAACAAAGCAGAACAAGGAGATCTGTGATCCGAGGGGTGTTGTGTACTGGTGCAAGCGTCATCAAAAAAAGGGACAGGTAGGGAGGAAAACAAGTAAGAATCTTTTAGAGACAAACACATGGGACAAATACACGAGGAGCTCAGGCCAAGGTTATAAATAGCCTGACCTAACTAGACAGCCAAAGTCAGTAAACAATCAGATGAGATAATGTTTCCACAAATAAGTAAACTACAGATTTCAGAAGATGTTTAAGCAATTTGAGATGCAGGTTGTTGACTGCTTCAAGAGTAGGAAACTGAAACAGAAAGATGAACACAGAAATTAGTCTTCTTATCAGTTTCTAGTCTTGCTAAGCAATGAGCAATGGTGATGGGCAAAGCTGTACTGCACTGAATTTTTGATTATATGTGTTTTGTTCGCGTACTGTAGTCTCGAACATTCCTATGGTGGGGTCTTCTGGTTGGGTCATTTTGTTTCTAAAGATACATTAAAGATTTTGAGAGGTTAGAGAGCAATCTTCTCAAGGGGCCCTTGCACACATTTAGCACTGAAATACCTTTACAGTCTGCCTTTAACAAGAGGAGAGGACTGCAGTGTTGTAGCAAACTGGATGCTAGCAAAGCATTAAACAGAGACTCTGTAGTGATGTGGAAACAGCCAGATCCTAATTACATCCATGGATATTCTGCTGTTAGAGCAATTTGACTTGAGACTCATAAGAGATAGTGCAGAGTGTTTAGTAGATGCCTAGATGGAATAGATAGATAGTTGTCCTCATAAGAGCTTTGTCTTTTCTTCTCTGTTTCTCTTGTCAAAAATGCACAACACAACTGCTGAAAGACACCCCCACTATTTACTGGTGTCATTTACACATTATAACTTATTTTTAACCACACCAGTGCTTTCTTTAGTTTAGTGAGCAATAATGTAGTAGCATTAAAGTGTTCGTGTTTCAGTGCCATGAAGTATCATGTGCCACCTAATGTTGACCATAAACATAGTCCCAGTGAAGACCAGGAATACTGTTGGGTCTGTATAAGCCCACGTACTGCTGTTTTCAAGCTTTTCCTTCTGTCACCCTGTACCAAGATGTCACTGGTTGCCTAAGGATGGCCATGGCCAGGATAGACTCTCCCCAGTTAAGAAAACAGTATTGAGAGCCAAGAAATAGGGCAGAGAGAGCTCACTGCCTAATTATGGTCTAGGTCAGAAGACAGATTACCTGGGGAAAACAAAATCAGATTTCATTTAACCAACAACAGCACACCCATCACCAAATAGAGAGATCCAGTGGATCTTCCTTGCATCTTCCTGGGCCCAGCTCTGCTACTTCTTTCCCCTCTGGAGGGAGACCGCTTGCATTCCCTCCTTGTGGCATGGGAGTCCTCCCTCTGGCTGCAGTTCTTCCAGAGGTAAACAGCTGCATCGTAGGTACCCTTCAGAGCCACAGACTTTTTCAGGACTAGTCTCCTGCTCTGGCATAGTTTCTTGCGGGCTGCAAACAGGACTCTTGTCCAGTATTGTCTTCCACCACAGTGCTCTGGTGTACCTCCTTCCATCCTTACACACAGCTGGGTGACCACATGTCAGTATCACTCCCCTCCAAACAAGTGGAGGGCCCTTTTTTTGAGCCAAGACCAAAAAACAAACTAAAAAGAATCCAGAAAGTCATGGAATGAATTTTGCCCTCTTAAAGTTTCATTGCAGTTTCATTCAACCTGCATCAGAGGCAGGTACAGCTCAGAGCAGAGAAGGACCTTGCTCAAAGCTTCTGACAGTGGCCATAGCATCAGCTCCCTCTCCCATTACCAAACCCCCACCAGATTCAAACCACCTCACAAAAAGATAATCTCACCTTTTTCTTTCCTTAGTGTTTGTGTTTTCTTAGTGTTTTTACTTCCTTAGGGGTGAGAAGAGCAGAATTAAAGTAAGCGTGAGCCTAAGTAATCAAAGTGTAGTTAAGTTTCACCCTTACAATCTAACCCTAACCTCTTCTATCGCAACAGAAGGCTGTTATTTCTTGTTCTGTACCAAAATAACACCAGCTTATTACTCTATAGCCATTTTATTTCTTCTGGGTAAAAAGAAGAATCCCTTTCCTTTGCCCAGTAGAAAAATTAAGGAGTATAATTTTTGGTGGCTTTTGAAATGCTCTGTATCTCTGAAAAGACACTCGGGGTTTTAACATAAAAGTGAAATCATCTCATTCAGGAGGTTTTGTGGAGCAAAGCTGTAACTACATGTGGTAACAGCACTGTGGTCCCCAGTTCTCTGAAAATAAAATAATGAAAGTTCTTGAATATCCCTCATTCTTCTGATGTTGCTCAGCTGTACATCAGAGTGATTCTTGAGATGCTGCTCACTGCAGTGCTCAGCTTCTTCAAACCACCTCACAATAGCAAAGGAGAAAAAAGCTCTCCATGAGGAGTGCTTTTAACTTAGATTTCACTTGCAAACGTACTGGTGCTGTGAAGGGTGCAACCAGACAGAGCGGGCGGAACAGAATGGGTAGGTGATAACAGGAGTGGGAAAGGAGGGGAGTGCCTACTCTTTTTCTCCTTATTGTTGCCTTTTCTGTTGATCTTCTCTGTGAACAATTTTAACTGTTTCATTTTCTCTATACCTGGTTGTGACTTCATATGGACAGTTAGGTCAGATGAGCTGAGTTCTGCTTATGGGTGCTTTTAAGTCCTGGTTTGGCTTCAGTAGGATCTTGTTGGGCAGAAGTGTCAGGCTCGTCTTTCAAAGTTGAATACACGAGCATTTTAGGGTCAGGCAGAAGCGTTGGACCTAAAAGAGGTTTTGTGCTTTTATCACTTACAAGACCTTTTGGTCATAGTCCTCTGCAAGGATTGCAGTGAGGTGTTGTAGAGACACATCAACTTTACAGAAAGGCACCCCGCCTCGACGTTTGAGAAAGAAAAAATATTGTGGTGCAGACACAGGAGTTCGTGGCTGAGTGTTTGGATTTGGAGTGCAGGGGTGGGTGTTCAAGGTTGTCTGGTTACATCAGTCATAACAGACAGGGTAGAGAGAAGTTTGTGGAATACTTTGCTAGTGGTACCCCCAGTAGTTTTTAGCTGGTAGTATTGATTGACAACCAGTGGAGCCTGAGCTGGCAGTGTGCCCAAGTGGCCAAGAAGGCAAATGGCAACCTATCCTGCATCAGAAATAGTTTGACAAGCAGGAGGTTATCCTACCCCTATACTTGACCCTAGTGAAGCCACACCTCGAGTATTGTGAGTACTGAGAAGAGCCTGGCTCCCTCCTCTGACACCCACCCCTCACATGTTTATAGACATGAATGAGGGTACCCCTCAGACTCCTCTCCTCCAAAGAGAAGACTCAGCCTTTCCTCATCAGGGAGCTGTTCCTTCATCATCTTCATTGCTCTATGCTGGACACCCTCCAGCAGCTCTCTGTCCGTCTTGGACTGAAGGGCTCAGAACTCAACACAGTACTCCATGTGCGGTCTCACCAGTGCAGAGTGTAACTTCTTTTATCATGGAGAGCCTCTATGCAGAAACATTGCGCTGTGAACTTCCAAGTGAATCAGAAGCACGGCATTGGGAAGACGCATGCTCAGGCAACTTGTCGAGTACTTATGAGATTTTTTTGGGTATGAGCTGTTTTAATAACTGACCTGCAATCTGACTCGACAACAGAGTTCAGAGTCAACAGAGTCAAGTAGGAGACCAGTGTTGTTCCTCAAGGATCAGAACTAGTCCAGTTTTGTTCTATGTCTTCATCAGTGACCTAGATGTGAGGGTAGAGTGTACCCTCGGCAAGTTTGCTGATGGTATGAAACTGAGAGGGGTGGCTGATAGACTCAGAAGGCTGTACTGTCATTCAGCAAGACCTGCACAGACTAGAGAGCTGGGCAAAGGGGAACCTAATGAAATTCAATAAGGACAAAGTGTAGAGCCCTTCTTCTAGGGCAACACCAGGCAACACTACAGATGAGGGGCCATCCTACAGGACAGCAGCTCCATGGAGAAAGACCCTGGGAGTCCTAGCAGATAGTAAATACTGTATGGAACAGCAATGTGAACATATGGCTAACAAGACCAAGGGTACGATAGGGTGCATGACAAAAAGTGTGCCAACAGGTGTAGGAAGGTTCTTTTCCTCCTCTACTCTCTCCTGGTGAGACCACACCTGGACTAGACAGTTTTGGGTTCCCCAGTTTAAGAGTGACAAGGATCATATGGAGAGAGTCCAGTGGAGGGCAATGGGAATGATTAAGATTAAGGGGCTTGGATGTCTCTCCTACAAAGAAAGGCTGAGAGAACTGGGGCTGTTTATTTTGGAGAAGACTGAGAGAGGATCTCATTAATGTGATTCATGGGGTGAGATCCAGCTGGTGGCTGGTCACCGGTGCTGTCCCTCAGGGCTCAGTGTTGGGCCCAGTCTTTCTGAGATCTTTATCAATGACCTGGACGTGGACATTAAGAGCACATCCTCAGTTCATTTGCAGACGACACCGAATTATGTTGGTGTGTTGATCTGCTCGAGGGCAGGAAGCCCATTGGATCAATGGGCTGAGGCCAATTGTCTGAGGGTCCTGCATTTCAGTCACAACAGCACCGCTACAGGCTGAGGGATGAGGGGCTTGAGAGCTGCCCAGCAGAAAAGCACCTGGGGGTGCTGGCAGACAGCCAGCTCCATAGGAGCCAGCAGGGTCCCCAGGGGGCCAAGATGGTCAACAGGGTCCTGGCCTGGATCAGGAATAGTGTGGTGAGCAGGAGAAGGGAAGTTCTCATGCCCTTATACTTGGCCCTTGTGAAGCCTCATCTCAACTCCTGTGTTCAGTTCTGGTCCCTTCATTAAAAGACAGACATGGAGATGCTGGAATGGGTCCAGAGCAGAACTACCAAGCTGGGGAGGGGTTGAGAGAACCAATGGTGTGAAGAGAGGCTGAGGGAGCTGGAAAGATTTAGTATGGAGGATACTGAGGGAGGACCTCATTACCCTTTACAACTCNAGCCAGCAGGGTCCCCAGGGGGCCAAGATGGTCAACAGGGTCCTGGCCTGGATCAGGAATAGTGTGGTGAGCAGGAGAAGGGAAGTTCTCATGCCCTTATACTTGGCCCTTGTGAAGCCTCATCTCAACTCCTGTGTTCAGTTCTGGTCCCTTCATTAAAAGACAGACATGGAGATGCTGGAATGGGTCCAGAGCAGAACTACCAAGCTGGGGAGGGGTTGAGAGAACCAATGGTGTGAAGAGAGGCTGAGGGAGCCGGAAAGATTTAGTATGGAGGATACTGAGGGAGGACCTCATTACCCTTTACAACTCCCTGAAGAGAGGTTGTAGAGAGGTGGGTGTTGGCCTCTGCTCCTTGGTGACTGCTGACAGAAGCAGGGGCACTGGTCTGCAGTTGAGGCAGGGGAGGGTTAGATTGGATCTGAGGAAGAAATTCTTTACAGAAAGACTGGTTAGGTACTGGAAGGCCCTTCCCAGGGTGATGGTTGAGTCACCATCCCTGGAGGTATTGAAGAAGCATGTGGACACTGTGCTTCATGACCTGCTAGAGTGGCAGCATGGAGGGGGTTAGTTTGTTTTTCTATCTCTCAGGTATTTAGGTTTTTGTGAATGTGGGTATGGTTGGACTCAAAGGTCCTTTTCAACCATGTTTATTCTGTGACATTTCTTTACTGTGAGGGTGACAGAGTGCTGGCTACCCAGACAGGTTGTGGAGTCATCTTCACTGGAGATATTCAAAACCTGCCTGGATGCATTCCTCTGTGGCCTGCCCAAGGTGATCCTGCTTTGGCAGATGGGTTGGACTAGCTGATCTCTAGACTTCCTTTCCAACCTCTAACATTCTATTTCAGAATCATAGAATTGTAGAATCATAGAACTAAGCTCTAGCAGAACTGTAATAAGTTCCAGGCAGTATTCTGACTCTATGGCCCTGTTTCAACGGTCCGTGACTGCACTGCATTTTCCAACAGGTTTAATACCTGAATTCTTTTTTCACCACACTCAGACTACTGTAAGATCAATCTATATAATGAGAAACGTCTTCTGCTATATATAGCCTCCCCTAAAAGCTACTTAGCATTATGCTTATTAGAGAATAGAAGAAGGTGCAAACCAGACAAATAATTAATCAGCTTCACAAAGGGAACTCACAATAAGAAGTGGAATTATTTTTCCTCTGGTCGTATGCTCCAACTTGCGTGCTGCAGTTTGGAATGACAGATAATATTAGTACTAACTGAAAGAGACTGGAAGTAATAGTGCTTCATGGCTCTATTTACACAGACAATTTACATCTATGATTTGTCTTCATTCAGTTATTTTAGGGGCTGTGATTGTCATTATTCCATCTGTAAAGTGCTAACAGCTACCTGAACCATTAACTGTAAAAATTATTACATGTTTGGTTTCAGTGCTTGGCGAAGGCTGACCTTCAGAATCATAGAATCATCAGGGATTGGTATGGGATCTCAAAAGATCAACTAGTCCAATTCCCCTGCCACAGCAGGATCACCCAGAACAAGTCCAGGCAGGTTTCAAATGTCTCCAGAGAAAGAGACTCCAAAACCCGCCCCGGGCAGCCCCCTCCAGTGCCCCATCACCCTCACTGGGAAGAAGTTACAGAATCGGTCAGGGTTGGAAGGGACCACAGGACCACCCAGTTCCAACCCCCCTGCCATGGGCAGGGACACCCCACCCTAGAGCAGGCTGGCCAGAGCCTCATCCAGCTCAGCCTTAAACACCTCCAGGGACGGAGCCCCAACCACCTCCCTGGGCAACCCATTCCAGTTTATATATATAATATACAGAGAGAATAATAGCTTTAAAATTACTTATTGGTAAGCATGGAATAACTTGTACAAGACAGCATATTCATAACTATTCCTTCTTTTTCCTTTAAGGAAGTGAGTCAAATAGACAGCTCACACAGACTATGCACAAACATGTTTTTGCCAACGTGACCAAAGGGATGGAAAACATTACTGTCCCCATCTGTTCAATTACTATTTCTGCATCCTGAACACTACATTATTAAGGAAGCTCTCATTTTTCATAAAACAAATTAACTTAAATCACCCTTCTCTAGTGATTAGGATGAACTTCTTTTATGATAGGAGGCTATGTATTGAGTTAACCCTTCTAGTTACAGCATCTCTACTGTGTTATCCGTAATCGCCAGAGTTAGCTCAGAATTTCACTCGGACTGTAGAAGTGTGAATCTGCAAACAAAAGATTTCTCTACTTGTTTGTAAATCTAAAAAAGCAAGGGACATCGTGTTCCTTGCTTGTAGAAACTGTTTACTGTGTGACAGAGTTCTGAAACATAAATTATGAATGCAGGAAGGAGAGATGCCTTTTGTTCATAACTAAAATATAGCAGCAGCCCAATGAAAGGCGAGATAGCTCACCGATTCTGTGACACCATCCCGAGTTTTTCTTTCTCTTCAGAATCCTTTCAAAAATGTTTATCTACATTAGGTTTTGGAAGAAAATCATTACGCTGGGTTTTCAGTATGAAAGTTTTGTTTATAGTGGTCCTTTGTGGATTTCATGAAGATCCAGGATTTTTCTTGCTCCTGATCAGTTTCAGACTCAGTATTAGTGGTAGATGTGAGTTGCAAATGTTGGCTGTTGATATGGATTGACTAGCAGCAGAAGAAGTGAGAGAAACTGCTGCTCTGGTTTCATATTTGACATCAGCACAGATGGTTACAGACAAGAGGCTGTAGCAGATACTGTTATTTTAGGATCAGAGGATTTGTAAGTTATACCTTTTGAGATTTATAAACCAAATATACATAGATGTTTAAACAAAACTTGCATATATATGTGACGATACCATAAAGAAAACATAAGCAGATAAACTGCAGGCCTGCTAGCTTAGTAGTATCAGAAGACAAACTTTAGTCTAAAGAAGCTTTGCCTGCTCGGTTATACCCATAGATGATCCCACTGTGCACACACTTCAATGAAACAGGTACTGTAATGTCAGCTGGGGATGAAAGAGAACATCAGAAATTTCCCTATAATTTAACTGCAAAACATGACAAAGTATAGACCTTGTTATTAAAAACAATCTTCATGCAGCAATCATAAAATTGTATAATTATTTAGGTTGTAAAGGACATTAAGTTCATTGAGCCCAACCATTAACCTAACATCTTTAAATCAAGTCCCTCAGCACCACATCTACGCATCTTCTAAAATACCTCCAGGGATGGTGACTCAACCAGTGCCCTGGGCAACCTGTTTCAGGGCTTGACAACTCTTTCAGTAAAGGAACTGTTTCTAATAACTAATCTAAGCCTCTCATGGCCCAAATTAAGGTTGTTTACTGTTGTCCTGTTGCTTATTATGTTGGAGAAGAGACTGAACCCTATCCCATTACAACCTCCTTTCAAGTAGCTGAAGAGAGCAATAAGGTCTCAACCTCCTCTTCGCCAGAAGTTCCCTCAGCCATTCCTCGCAGGACTGGTTCTCTAGACCCTCCATTAAATTTGTTGCCCTTCTCTGGATGTGGTCCAGCACCTCAATGCCTTTCTTGTTGTGAGGGGACCAAAACTGAATGCAGCAAACCCAAATATCTGCAATCACACATGCCAAGGAAACTACATTTTGCTAAACAGCTGATCCTTTCATCTGTACTGAATGATAATGTTTAAGACTTGTCTCCAGTTCTGAAGTCAATTACTATTAATCATCCTTTAAAAATCCATTAGGAATGCTATTTATATTCCTTGACCAACACAGTTCTCCAGTTCTTGGTTGTGTGTCCAAGCAGCAAAGATGATGAAGGAAGTAGAGCAGCATCCTTATGAGGAAAGGCTGAGGGAGCTGGGTCTCTTGAGCTTGGAGAAGATGAGGCTGAGGGGGAACCTCATTCATGTCTCTAAATCTGTGAGGGGTGGGTGTCAGGAGGATGGAGCCAGGCTCTTCTCAAGGTCATCTGGTGATAGGACAAGGGGCAATGGGTGCCAGCTGGAACTGATAAGGTTCTGTTATAATCAAAAACAGGCCTGTTTTCGATTATAACACAAGTGTCACTGGTAAAAATGGTCTCTGTGATGGAAAGGGGTAAGAGGGAAATGACGGTGGGTTTTCTTATCGCAGCGTTTTTCTTTCATTATGTACAATTGAAATATGTTTAAGACAAATTTTTCCATTCAAGAATGTGCTGAGTAAACGTCATAGGAAGAGTTAACTGTGTTCGCTCTGCAACTTCTCCATATAATGAATGTCATTTTAGATTGTATTTATTTTCTAATGCCTATTCACTTAAGGCGGTCTGACCAGAGTAACCCAAGTTGGAAAATGCTTGCAGGTTATTAGAGATGGTGTGAATCTGTGTTGGGCTGTCTTTGTCTCTGTGTAGCAGTGTACAGTCATCTTGAATAAAAATAGGAAAGATGATGAGTTTGGTGGACATGTATTAATATTCCTCCCACATGAAGCCCCTAGCTATGTTATGAAAAGGGAGCTTACAGAGTGGAATAAAAAAATTCCCATTCTTCACTATTTCAGGGTGAAAGGATATTTCACTTTTTCAGTTGTAGTGATACTAAACAGATTTATTTTAAAAAGAAGCTATTATTAAATTGAAAATTCTGTTATGTTCAAGCAATGGAGTATACATAGTGAAAATAGAAGAACCCGTATTGAGCACAAGTGCAAAAAGACGAGGTAGAGAGGTTGCAGTAGAGATTGGTTTAGTTTTTAATTCCAAAATTAAACATAATGAAAGAAGAATGAGCGAAGAATCTATGGTTCTGTGATTAAGAACTGTTCAGGGCTTACTTGACTCAACAACTAACTAACGACAAGCATGGACATACAGTGAGACACAAAAGGTGACTTATCTCACCTCACACTTGAAGCCAAGTAATTTTATAAGTATGTGAAAAGAATCCAGGTGTCTATAATTGACATCACTGACAGCATGTATTCTCAGTTTTGGGTGGATATATTTTGTCTATCCAGAAAATATAAGGAATGCTGGTTTTTAAATACCGCTACATCACAAGCTTATTTTATTAACAACTCCAGAGAAAACACAAATTAAGCATTTGTGTACTTGTTTGTCTTACCTAAACTCTTACAGGCATTCACTACAGTCCTAGTACCTCCATCTGAATAGTCATTGCAATAGTCCAAACACCGTTTTCTTGTTCTGGAGACAAATGGTTCATGCAGCTGGCTTTCCATTCGCTACCCAGAGTGTCCTCATGCATGCTGCGTACTTCATTCTGGGGGAGATCAGAAGGGGAGTGGTTAGCAGATAGAGAGAGCAGATAGAGAGTGGTTAGCAGATAGAGAGACCTGGGGGTCCCAGTGGCCAGCAGGATGACTCTGAGCCAGCAATGTGCTCTTGTGGCCAAGAGAGCAAATAGCATTCTGGGGGGGTGGGAATGACAATGGGGGTGGTCAGCAGATGGAGAGAGGTTCTTCTCCCCCTCTACTATGCACTAGTGATACCACATCTGGAGTACTGTGTCCAGTTCTGGGTCCCTCAGTTCCAGAAGGACACAGCTGCAACGAAGATGATGAAGGAATAGAACAGCTCCCTGATGAGGAAAGGCTGAGGGAGCTGGGTCTCTTGAGCTTGGAGAAATGCTGAACAGATCTGACAGGGTGACTTTAAAAGGGCACTGTGAGCACAGCCTATATCGATGTGGAGATCAGCTTGTTGTTTGGCTTCCACAGCTCATGAGCCAGTAGCTTTTTTCCTAGATGAAGTAAGTTTTGGGTAGTATCTCACAGAGAGCCGTAGTTCAAAGATCAGAGAAACGAGAAGTATTTAAAATGGAATCTACCATTGTGTAATAATTACATCAGATTTTTAACTATGAAGGTTAATAAAACCATTCAAAGCACCACCATCAGAACAATGAAGAGAAACATTCCTGCTCTCCCTTTTGTCTTCTTATATCAAAAAAATAAAGGGGGCAGCCTAGGTCTCTTAGAAAAGAAGAGATGGAAATGACCTGAATCTGCTCATTTCAATTGAAGGTTCAAGTGAACCTTGAAAGTTTGAGATTCCAATTATCTTCCCATTTTGCTTCTCTGAAACTGACAGCTTTCGCCCTGCCCACATTGCCACTCCCTCCTTTGAGAGCAGTCATTTTCAGACTCCAGTCTAACAAGGTTTTCTATCCCCACCTGTCTTTCACAGAGAGGGAGGGAGAAAAAAATCTCACTAAGAGACAATTGCAATTATAGCACATTGAGAAGAAGGAATGAAAGCTGCTTGCTAAATTCATAATCTGCTTCAGATGTATATGTATTAAGATTCATCTAAGAATAGGTTTTTGTTCTTCTCTTATGGAACATTGAGTTCCTTTCACTTGCTCAAATGTGAACTGTCTCTTTTTTAAGATAGAATGATAAGCCACAGTTTATTTATATCCTTGATATCCTTCAGCTGTTGATCAGGATAAAAGCCATCAACTGTAAAGTTGTGCCAATGGAGCATTAATCTCAATTTTGGTAGGATAAGCAGATGGTTTTCATCATGGAATCATAGAATGGTTTTGATTAGAAAGAACCTTCAAAGATGATCTAGTTCCAGCCCGTGGGCAGGGACAATTTCCACTACACTAGGTTACTCAACACCAGCTCTAATCACCCTCACAATAAACAATTTATTCTTCATACCTAAATCTACCCTCCTTCAGTTTAAAACTGCTACCCCTCATCCTATCACTACATCTCCTGATAAATATTCCTTCTCCATCTTTCCTACAAGATCCCTTGAAGTACTAGATGTTACTGGAAGTGCTCGTTGACTTAATAAGCAGTAGAGATAGGGTTTGGGGAACACACACAGATACTAGGTATTTAACACCCTTTGACATCATAAGAATTATGGAGTTCTATAATTCTGAGAATCTGGTGGAGTTCTATAATTCTTAGAATCTGATGCAAATCTTTGCTGGCATTAACGGAAGGACTGCCGCTGCCTAACAATCAATGATGATCTTGAAAGCCGTTCAGTCATTCAGGTTTTCAGAAAATAACTTCTTAAATTAGAAACAGTCTCTAACAACTTTTCCCTCCCTCAGTGAACTAAAAACTTTTGTAATCAGGCACAAATTAATATCAAGCAGTTGAATCAAACTGTTCAGCTTTTCTCATAGTATCATTCATCAATGACAAAGGATTCAGATAATCTCTTTTATGCTGTGAGCAGGATTGTGGTGTGTCTTGCAAGAGATTAGCAAAGCACTGAGAAGTAAAGCTGCAGTTCAGAGGCTGCTGGTTCTGTCCTTCTGAGTCTGAAAAGGACAAGAGAAAACAGGTTCATAAGTTTAGATATTCAGAAAGACTGAAAGATTTCGGAAAAGTAAGACTGATGGTGTTTTCATGAACATAAACTTGCTGAAAATGTACAGGGAAAACGTTTTCTATACCTCCTGGTATAAGAGAAGTAATGAGTTTAAATGGTAGTAAAGAGAGGTTGAATTAGACACAGGAGAAAGCTTGCTAATTTTAAGGATGATTATGAATTCAGATGGTTTACCTAGGCAGAATGACAGAATCTGGAGGGATTTAAGAATGGATAAAACAATCTGTCAAGAGTGTGTTTGGGAAAAGTCTCCTGTCTTGGGAAAACAAAAAAGTTGATTGGACTCTCAAAATCTCTTTCATCCTAACTTTATCTGACTTGTTTCCTTTTTTTTTCATCCAGAAGGAGTGACTGTGCAGAACAGCCTGTGCCGATATTTTACGGTCTCGTACAGCTGTTCGTATAGTGTGCGCTCAGGTTAACAGACTGACAATAGAATACACTTCAACAGATGTTTGAATTCTCTTTTTAAACAGAGCGCTTCTGTGAAAATAGGACTTCAAGGTCATATCTTTGCATTTTTTGCCCATATTCCTCTGTTTCAGGGAGGAATATCCTCATACAGCTGGTGAAATTTACACTTCCACATGGTATCTTTTTCTGGTTAGGTTGAAGTCAGAAACTAAACTTTCCAAAACAGCTACAGTGGAAATATCTAGTAATGGGAACAGAAAATTACAACTTGTGTTACTGTCAGCTTCACTTTGCGGAAACATTTTACTTTGCATACAATAATTGCAATGAATACTGGACCTTTTATTGTGTTGTGCTTGAAGAACTTGAGACTGCCTCTGGAGTATTGTGTCCAGTCCTGGGCCCCTCAGCTCAAGAAGGACGCATTGCTGCTGGAGGGTGTCCAATGTAGAGCAATGAAGACAATGAAGGAAGTAGAACAGCTCCCTGATGAGGAAAGGCTGAGGGAGCTGGGTCTCTTGAGCTTGGAGAAGAGGAGGCTGAGGGATGACCACATTCATGTCTATAAATATGTGAGGGGTGGGTGTCAGGAGGATGGAGCCAGGCTCTTCTTAAGGTCGTCTGGTGATAGGTAAAGGGGCAATGGGTGCAAGCTGGAACAGAGGAGGTTCCACCTAAATATTAGAAGGAACTTGTTCCCAGGAAGGGTACTGGAGCATTGGAACAGGCTGCCCAGGGGGGTTGTGGAGTCTCCTTCTCTGCAGATGTTCAAGACCCTCCTGGATGTGTTCCTGTGTGACTTGGTCTAGGTGATCCTGTTGTGGCAGGGGGATTGGACTGGATGATCTTTCAAGGTCACTTCCAATCCCTAATGATTCTATGATTCTACATTTTGGCTGTGAATTACAATGAGGTTGATCCTTTTATGCAATTGATAAGAATGAAATATGACGTTAGTGAGCCATAACAAGTGAATGATAACCAAGACATGGTCTAAAAGACTTGCGACCAAGCAGATTCTAATCCATTACAAAAAGCTCCAAACAGATGAGAGATGTTTTTACTGAGCTATTCCGGGGGAAATGGTTAGTGACTTTCAAAACAATTGCAAGTTTTAAGGCACAGGTCTCAGGTCTTCTATTTTAAATATTGCCTTCCTGACATTAAGATGATATAGTTCACTAAGTAAGCATTTATTATGAGTACAATTTTGTTTGGTTGAAGGAGACAGCAGCCTTGTACTGAGCATATCAACACTAAGAATTTAAACTCTATCTCCATGCTCTTATTTCAGAGTTGCCCTTCCAAACAAGACCTATTTCCTATAGAAGAACTTATTTGTTTTACTCATCTCCTCTGGACCAATTTGTTACTCATTAATGTTAATAGTCTCTTATCAGGTCAATTAATATTACAGTTTTATAAAAGCAGCCTGGAATTGATGAAACGTGGGAGTTGCAGTAATTGAAAATGATGAGATGGAGATGAGCTTGGCAACAGACGTCCTGCCAATCCCGAATTTGCCTGGCATTGGAGAACATCTGGTCTTACAGGTCATCTGTTCCTTTGTGATGTCCAAACCTGCTTTTGAATTATTTTATTTTGGACTTCCTTTCTTTTCTTTCTAGCAAGAAATTCAAAACACGTGTGGTTGGTAAGATCTGAATTCAATTCCTCTTCTTCATTTTCCCGGTTTTAAGTGTTCTCACATTGTTGTGAGACTCTCCTTGGAGTCTGTCATCTGCGGGCAAATCTTGTATTGCCCATTTCCTCAACTGAGTGAGACTCACATTCACTGGGAAAGCAGGGCATGGTATCACATTCAACCTTGTAAGAAGGTTGTCCACTCAAATTCAGATCTTGTCAGTTGTAGCTTTTGAGTATTATGATACTGTGAGGTCCCTCTCTCTATTTTCCCTGTTACTTCCTTCTGCTGACTGGGTTTTTAACAGAGTAGGTGAAAACCAACTCTGAGCAAGAAGATTAAATTCACATAGCAATTTTATCTCAGTGTCCTTGTAAATTCAGTACCCTCTGGATGGCAATGCTTTTTAATTCCTCGCCTTTATCTTTAGCTGTTTGCTTCTCCTCTTCCCTGGCACTGGTGTGCCTGTTTCCTCATTAAGGCATCAAAATATACAGATGGGGAAAAAAACCCATACAAACAATACCCTGTTCAGTTTTGTTAGGTGACGCATCAGTCTGAGTCTCTTGTTTATGTGCCCAGACAGAGGTGGCAGCAAAACAGTAAAAGCAGGCACAATGGACTATTTCTCTCAGTGACAGTACAAATCTATAGAGAAATAAAGTAGCTATATATACACAGTTGACACTCACATGCATCTTGGGTAAGGATTGCATCTCTAGGATAAATTGGAGCCAGATGAGAACTTGATCTCAGACATAGTAAGGGAGCTGGGAAAGAAGAAGCAATGTACACTGCCATTACACTACAAAACTCTTTTTATCAGGCAGAAGCAAAGGCTCAGGATATGGGGAACTCCGTTGGGAAGAGGAGGGCTGACTGGCAGAAACAGAGAGTCACTAAGTGAAAGCTCAAGCACCTCAATAGACTGGGGCTACAACAGCGATTTGCTCACCTTCTGTTATAAATGAACTGAATTGAACTTTACGGTAGAAAGAGTGAAACGCCTGTCTATTCTCATTTTATCTTGATCATAGTTCCCATTATGACTTTATTATTAGCTACTAGACTGTTTGGGATATAATCAAGAAAATGAGACACTTTCATTTTCTGTAATTTAACGTTTGACTCTGAACGTAGACTTCATTTTTAACTTTCACAAGTATGAAAAAAAAAATCTCCCGCTACCTTTTGCCTTCCCAAAAAGATATCCTTCCCCAAAAAATGTACTTCCCAAAAAACCAGACATTCCTAGGTAAACATTCCTAGGCTTTCTGTTTGCTTCTCATTTACCGCAGAAACTCAGAAATCATATTTTCTTATTTGTTAAGAAGAAGGGTGTGAAAGAAATTTCCAATTGCATTTTCTACTCCCACTTTGTTTCCTCTAAACATCTTAGCTAGGAACAGGAAGGAATCCGTATCTTCAAGTTGGAACTTGCTCTTTTTTAAAGGAACTATTTCGAGAAATGCCACTATCGCTGCCAGTTCCTCAAGCATATGTTCAGCAACCACCGGAAGACTGCCTTCAGAGTTATGTTAACAATCATAAAATCATGCTGCAAAGTACCCACTTGTGTTCAAACATGCAAATAGTCATTACACTTACTTTCTGACTCCGCTTCATAATAGCATTTGGATTCCAGGGAAAATTGTATCCGGTTAATAACACATTCATCCTTTCTTATATGAAAACCCAGATGGGAGAAGGTTTCTCTCAGCGATTGTCATTGTGTGCTTATTAAGGATAGAGGAAAAAAATTCATTAATCACAACATGTTTTGACAAATTCTTGATGATACCAATATGACTAATGGGAAAATAACAGTCATTGAAGAAAAAAGGTGCAAATTTAGAATACGAGTTTGCATATTTGATTGTGGTTAATAACAAGCTCACGATAAAATCAAACTGCAGTCTTGGGAAAGCTAGATAATTTCTGTTAGTCTGTATGAAAAGCAAAGGTGTGTTGTGGTAAACAGGGATAATGTGTCAGTCAACATCGAGTAATCAGGGTTTTTTGACTTCTGAGGGCAAGAACAACCCCAGGGACCAGGAGAGGTTGGGGACTGACCTGTTGGAGAGCTCTGTAGGAGAAAGGGACCTGGGGGTCCTAGTGGCCAGCAGGATGACTCTGAGCCAGCAATGTGCACTTGCGGCCAAGGGGGCCAACAGCATCTGGGGGTGGATCAGAAGGGGGGTGATTAGCAGATGGAGAGAGGTTCTTCTCTCCCTCTTCTCTGCACTGGTGAGACTGCATCTGGAGTACTGTGTCCAGTTCTGGGCCCCTCAGTTCCAGAAGGACACAGAGCTCCTGGAGGGTGTCCAGGGTAGAGATGAAGGAAGTAGAACACCTCCCTTATGAGAAAAGGCTGAGGGAGCTGGGTCTCTTGAGCTTAGAGAAGAGGATGCTGAGGAGAGACCTCATTCATGTCTATAAATACGTGAGGGGTGGGTGTCAGGAGGATGGATCCAGGCTCTTCTCAAGGTCATCTGGTGATAGGACAAGGGGCAATGGGTGCAAGCTGGAACAGAGGAGGTTCCTATCAATATCGGAAGGAACTTCTTCCCAGGGAGGGTACCTGAGCATTGGAACAGGCTGCCCAGGGGGGTTGTGGAGTCTCCTTCTCTGGAGACGTTCCAGACCCACCTGGATGTGTTCCTGTGTGACTTGGTCTGGGTGATCCTGCTGTGGCAGGGGGATTGGACTGGATGATCTTTTGAGGTCCCTTCTGATCCCTAATGATTCTATGATTCTAACATCTCTTGGACAGTACTTCTCTATGCAAAATGCATGCTAGACTTGGGTAAATGAATTTATAATGAAAAGTTATCTGGAGAAACTCATGTTTCATGCTTTTTGGTTGAACATCCAGTCAGTAAATCTGATTTTCATAGTATTAATGCCAATAGAAGTAATTTGATCATGATGTTTTTTTCATGACACATTCATACTGCATTCTTTTTCCTTTGATTGCCAAGAGACTTTTGTGAAATGGGACGGCCCTGTTTATGTATTAAATTAATTGCTTGGTTGAGTACACAAAACATATTAAAAAGTGTAAGGAAGGAGTGTGTTATTAATTATCAGGATTAAAGTTTCAGAGGTGTTGAGTGAATTTCTGTGGATTATCAAAGGGCTTCATTTACTTTGAAACAGGTTTTCATTCTCCACTGAAAAAGTAAACTTGTGATTCTTCCCTACTTCCTATAGTAATTTTTAAAGTGAAGAAGGACTAAGTTTTAATACTGTGGTTTTCAGTTTTAGGAAGTACATAAAATTCACAACATTAAGTAAGTTAAGGGGTTTTTTTTTGAAACCTAAAGGATATTTAAATTTCTCACGCAACCTTCCAAATAATTAAAAATCCTTAATAGCATTAATTGTAATGGGTGACACATGTTCCGAAGGACATTGTTAGATACCTGAACCAAAGCTGATCAATTTTTGATGCTATAATGGCATTAGGTAATCTGTGTCATTAAGGTTAAGGACTGGGAGGTATTTAAACAATGCATGGACCAGGTGCTTAGGGACATGGTTCAGTGGTGACCTGGCAGTACTGGCTCCAAGATCAGACTTAATGATCCTACAGTTCAATACCCACCTGGATGTGTTCCTGTGTGACTTGGTCTGGGTGATCCTGCTGTAGCAGGGGGACTGGACTGGATGATCTTTCGAGGTTCCTTCTGATCCCTAATGATTCTGTGAGTCTATGATAAAATATTTCTATTGAGGAAAAAGAATATTTTTCCACATTCACTGAAAAAAAGATATTTTTCCGAACATCATTACAGGAACTATGACCTTAAATATTAAAAGTAATTATTAGAAATTTGCTTAATGAGTTCATTACTGATTTGTCACTTTTAGTTTACCGTTCTTTCTTTTCCAAACTAGAACTAACCTGGTTTTTTGGTGAACCTATAGTCTTCATCATTCTTGGAGTCCTGGGATTTTGTTTTGCAAATTCTTTCAGGATCTCAGTAGGAAAGGTACTCACAGTCTAGTTTACTGGTTTATTGATTAAAGGATGGAAATGATTGGAAAGACGTTAGACATCTCCAGTCACTTCTTGTGCCAGATATCCTGGCTCTTATAATGTCAGCCAAGCCCTTCCTCATAGAGGATAGTAGGCTGCTCCAGTCTCATCAGTGATGACTTTCTCCAGCTTCAAAGCTATGAGTACTTTACCTGTACAATGCTAAACTTCCTAGATGACACACCAAGGTGCATGGAGAGTTTTATGCTCTCACACAGTTCCTTAGGAACAGCTTTCACAAGCAGGTACAGGTGGTATCTGTTACAGCAGATGCTTAAGTCACACTATGCGCTCAGGTTACCTAGAAGTCACTCAAGGTAACACAAGGGTCTCTGCAACCATGGTCTGTGGTTAAGCTCTGCCTAGAGTCTTCGTGAAATCATTATCTCCTACTTTAATAATTTTCACAGTGGCCCACAATATATTCGCTTAGAATAAAACCTTTACACAGTGAAAACCCTTCTCCAGTGATGCAGAACCCTTTACCTGGCTGAGCTTTATTCCGATTAGATAATCAGACAGTTTTTAAGAACTTTGAAAACTCCAAACTCTTGTGTGCAGGATCCTGGCATCTGAGAGCATATGTGAAATGTTCTTAGCTTAAGACTGCTTTCATCTCTGACCTGCAGCTACAGCAAACACTTTCTCTTTGGAAATTTAAGTTCATCATTTGTTTTGCCTGCATGTAACTGTAAGTGACAGGTGCCACTGTGGCCGTGGCATACATGTCCTACAGTTGTCCCATCAGCCAAAACTTCTCTGAATTACCAGAACTTCTCTTATATTTTACTCAGTTTGCTGTTCAAAAATACCCAGTATTTCTTCTGTCATTGGATCCTCTAATCGGTTTTCAATGATTAATTTGTTCACCCAACTCTACCATCAGTTCATTTTCTCTGGAAGACTTTCAGTGACATAGATCTAGTGAGTGCTATTTGTAATGAGAACTTGCGAGTAGGAAGACAGATAGTGCAAGCACACCAAAAAGATACATTCTCCTCTTATACAGCTGAGAAAGAGGGAGCTGGAACATAGATATTTTCATTTCTGGCAGTGAGTATGGGCTGTCTCTAGTGCTTTAACTTTATGCCTTTGTATATACTCTTGGTGTCCTCCATAACCAACACTGCTGTATGACCACCTCTGAAGTGGAGGTACTCCTTCAAAGCTGGTATCAGAACACTCGTAATTGCTTCCTGCTGAAATCCAGTGGAACTTTGGAGATATAATGAATTCAAGGTTATGGAGATACTCCCTTGAAATATTATGGCAGATTATTGCCATCAGTCGTGAGCAGCTATTTTTCTTCATTCATACATTTTTTACATCATGATCAAAGCACACACCCTCTCTGGTACCTGTTATCCCCAAACGCGAGGTGCCATCGCTATCCACACTCTCAGCTGTGCGCACAAGCATGCTGCTTGTGTGATCACAAGTCAAAAGCGATTTAGATACAGAAAGAATTTAGTCCATATTTATAGGCAAATGTAACTCGTTCTGACTAAAAGACAGTAGAAACAGAATGTACAAGTAGCCTCACTGGTAATTCAAAGGAAGCTGGTTACTGTATGCTGACCTCCCAATCAAAGATATCAAGTCAAGATTATGTCTCTGCATGATACATCATGTAGGATAATAATGCCTTGTAATTTCACTTCTAAAATCCAGATTGTTTCTCATTTCCTCTGCATCAAAATTACAGAAGCAGGAAAAGGGTCTCTGTTAGCTCTGAAGTGTTTCAGTTCTACTGATCCTAACTGAGGTACCTATTTTTCTGGTAGTGCCTGAGTTTTTGAAGGCATTATTAATGGCATTCTGATGGGAATGGAACAGTAGAAATCCAGGTTTAGATTATGACAATAGCTCATCAAGACACTGAGAGCTGTAAAAATACCAGGTCCTGTACTCTAGCATAAAGCAGGCAGCTCATTTTGTTACATCCTTTTCAAAAGTGTTTTAGAGAGCAACTTCAAAGGCATATGCTTCTGCTCCTCCAGACCAGGGAAACAGGAAGGAATTGGAAAGAAGAGTTCCTGACTGGTAACCGATATTATTAGGTATAATCTTCTTTAGCTGTGTATTAGATAAAGAACACTATGCTGCACAGTAGCTTGCTCTCATGTTGCGCCACGAGGCTGCAATGCGCTGAATACTTGATTTGATTTTCACAATTTTGATGATGGCAGAAGTATATTAATTTAGTCTGACTTAATTGGAAATTCATACCCTTTCCTAGTCAAAGCTGTCAGACAGGTAGTATAGATGGAGCCTTTTAAGGATCTTCTGCCTGGAAACTAGAAGGGGATTAAAAACAAGATGGTAATTGCAGTAAGTTACATAATGTTATTAAATGGATGTTAAAATATGAACTGTTATCACCTCGGTCTTGTTATATTTAATTCATATTGAAATGATCCCAGACTGGCTCAACCAACCTCCTTCACTTCATTCCTGAGCTGAGTGGTTCAGGAAAACACAAGACTGAAGTCTAACCAATGACAGAGAGCATGAAGTGTGTTAGCAAACTGGTCAGCTGAGCTCCCCTCCAGCTATGTGGAAGCAATATCACCAAGCCTTTGTCTACAAAGAACTCTTTAGCATGCGGGACAGCAAAGCTGAAACTACTTAAATAATTCTCTCTAAGCAATAGGATGCAGGATACCACAATAAAAGAAGCTTTTTCAAAGTTTTCTTAAGATATTTTTGGACAACAGGAAGTACTTTGAGAATTCCCACTCTGAGTGAATCCTGATGAGCTTTCCTGACAAATATATGTCGTTTACTGTTGAAAGCTGAAGGCAATAGAATCATAGATCTTAGGGATCAGAAGGGACTTCCAAGCATAGATGTGTCTTCATAGTGTTTAGGGAAGTAAAGAATGGCCAGGTAGGATCAAATTCCCATTTAACTGACTGTTTAGAAGTGGCCATTAGCACATGCCTGGCAAACAGTCAGGAAAGAATAAGAATAAAACGTCTTAATAATAAAAATAAATTTTCCCAGTAATTTTAGGTCAGGAACTTCATGGAAGTGTAAGTGTGGGAAAGAATCGATGGTAATTCTATTAATTTTATCTAAAATATTATTTTTATCTGTGCATATTAAAAGGCAGTGACAGCAGAGGACAGTTTCATTTAATCATGAAAATTCAGATGAAAGATCTTTGGAAGGGGTAGCAAGACATCCTGCTCCAACTCCGGCATAAGAACATGTCCTGATCCAATGTGTCAAGTATACCAGTGTAGTTACTGCCTGTACGTTCACTCATGAGGCAGGTGTCAGCTGGACCTTGTAATAACCTCTGTGCCTGGGCTTTGGCCAAAAATGTGTAGATCATGTCAACAGATCTTTTTCTCCATTTGCTGTGTTAATTAACCTTTGTTCTATGATGGGCTCCTTCTACCTCTTAGCATTATCATAAGCCTAAGTAGATAAAAATGATAGCAGTGAGGAGAAGCCAGGGACTGCCAAAGATGTGCTTGCGTTCATAGAAACAACAAGAAGGGCTCTCACAGTAGAAGCTCTGTCAGTGTGGCTTTGTCACCAGAATCTGTCGCTGCTGCTGGAGGTAATGTTGAGCATTTGTAGAAACAGACACACCCAGGGGGGTTGTGGAGTCGTCTTCTCTGGAGAAGTTCCAGACCCGCCTGGATGTGTTCCTGAGTGACTTGGTCTGGGTGATCCTGCTGTGGCAGGGGGATTGGACTGGATGATCTTTCAAGGTCCCTTCCAATCCCTAATGATTCTATATAATTATCTCTACAATAATACTATATTACATATGAATAATAAAAAACAAACATTAAAACAATAGCATTTACTTTCTTCATATTTGAGTGGGAGAACATCTAGCACATTCAATTACATGGGAGAAGCATTTACTTTCTTCATATTTGAGTGGGAGAACATCTAGCACATTCAATTACATGGGAGAAGCATTTACTTTCTTCATATTTGAGTGGGAGAACATCTAGCACATTCAATTACATGGGAGAAGCATTTACTTTCTTCATATTTGAGTGGGAGAACATCTAGCACATTCAATTACATGGGAGAAGCATTTACTTTCTTCATATTTGAGTGGGAGAACATCTAGCACATTCAATTACATGGGAGACAAAATCATGTTGTGTGTTGCAAATCACTGGGAGAATCCAGCCCAAGAGACAATTTAAGAGCATAAGAGAAAGTATATTGCATGAGAGAACGCAGTAGGAAAAATCTGATGGATTTCCATGAAAGAGCAAATTCTGGATCCAGCTAGAAGTCTGTTCACATCTCTTTTGTGTTTTAGCACTAAAACATTTTCAGGAAAACCAATTTTACTAAGAATATGTTATGAAACACTGTGACATATCTAAGCTGGGAAAATTATTTGAGGGGGTATTCAGAAGTCCTAATTTTAGGTGACTAAGTTATAGATGAAGAAACTAGTCACACATGCTGCATAGAGCATAGTAATTAGACACAATACTGCAGAGGAAAATCCTATTTCAGTACTGTATTGCCATCTGTCACAGTCTCTCACTCTCTCTCCATTGATTATAATGGCAGCATAAAGATTCCGCTTCTAATTTCATCACTTCAATAATTAAAATTATATGGAAGGGAATAAATCCTTGTGGTTCACAGTTGTCTCCAAAACAGCACTGAAATGCTTATTTTCATTCTTCTGAGAAACAGAAGACAGTTTCTTGTAAGAATTCTTCTCCTTAATACACATGGGTTTTATTTCCACTTGACTCTATTAAAAACCAAATACAATAAATAATTAAAAGGTGACATTTTTGTCCTGTCAGTGTAGAAAGCCATGGTTGTGGTGGCATATGGAAGCACAATATTCAAGGAAAAAGTGTGGCCTGCATACTCACAGAACAGAAATACTCTTAGGAAGGAGACCTGAGACAACAGTAGAGAGTGGATCGTGAATTAATCAATACTGATGTCTCAAAGACATCGACATGATTGCCAAGCTCCTACAAAGAAGGAATAGCACTAAATAGAGAAGTAGAAGTGTTTGTTATAAGTGCAATCTCTAATGATTGGAGTGAGTGGAAATACATACTAAATTACGTGTCAGAAACGCTTTCTAAACAGTGAGGTCTGCCTAGTGGAGGCATATTTGGATATTGAAGACTTTTGCTACCTGAAAATGAAGGGATCTCAATGGTCTATATAATAGTAGTGAATATACAGTTGCATAGGTGGTGAAGTGGTGCTCAGGAAGTAAGAGCACAGCAGAAGCAGATAGATATCATCTTTCTACTTAAGATTTTTAACTATTCTTCTCTGTTTCTCATCTGTAAAGTGTCTCCTTTTGTTTTCTGCAAGGTAAGAAGTAGTATAGCACAGTAAATTTAATTTCCTCTGAACTCTGGAAGGATCTGTACTTTTAATAGAAAAAAGAATTCAGATATGTAAGACATTTGGTGTGTGACTGTCTCGTATTACTGAAGTTCAAGGAGTTGATCACAATCTAAGTTTTAAAGAAGTTAAAGCATAAATCAGATCTCATCACACATTCTTCGGTGAATCATAGAATCATTAGGCTCGGAAGGGACCTCAAAAGATCATCCAGTCCAATCCCCCTGCCACAGCAGGATCACCCAGACCAAGTCACACAGGAACACATCCAGGCGGGTCTAGAACTTCTCCAGAGGAGGAGACTCCACAACCCCCCTGGGCAGCCTGTTCCAGTGCTCCGGTACCCTCCCTAATGCTTGCTTTTCTAAAATATTGAGTGTCTTGTAGTTTGTTTTGAGGTAAGCAGAAGCTTCTCCATTCTTAGCACATAAAACTCTTGACTGGGTTTCCACCCCACTCATTATCATTTGCAAGGAAAAAAGGAATACTCTTCCAATTCTTTCTTTTTCTGTGCAGTACCTTGAGTGAATCATTGATAAGGAAAAACACAACAGCAACAAATGCTCTCTGCCTTCAATGGTTCTTTCACTGGAGAAAGGAATATTTTGCCTCCTTCCTCTGCCTTGAGTTTCTTCTTCAGTCTTTCAGAATTGAGTGAATTGCTTAATTGGCTGGGCACAGGCAAAAGTTTGCCCATTATTGGATCTAGCAACTGCTTGCTTTTATTGGAGTAAAAATGCTTTTGTCTCTGCACTGGAATCTCACAGGCATTTTAAGACCCCTGAGCTATATTTTACATAGGTAGATTAGATTCTGTGTAGCTCATGCTGACCTCCTTAAACTTGGGTTTGAGAAGACCCAAGGCAAACGTGCGAATCGGGAAGTTTGTGAGGAAGGCTGTCACCGCCCAAAAAACCCATTGAAAATGCTGACGGTCTTTGGAATTTTCTCTAGAAACCAACACGCAGACTTGGTTGATTTTTAATTCAGTTTTGACTGCAAAACATGACCAAGATCTGTTTTGCACAAAGGCTGCTGCAGTTTTCTCCTAGCTGTAATCAGAGGGTGTCTAGAAATAGAAAACTCTTCCTGGTAACAATGGGTAGAACTGCATCAAGGTAACTGATCTAAGCTCATAAATAGTTGCCTGAATTATGCCTTGCCTGAAAATCAACACAATCTATGTATTTGTTACTAACAGCTTAAAGTATCTTAAGTATCAGGTACCACCAGGTCAGGGTGGTGGGGGAATACTGTGCATCAGCAGCACTGACCCACAGCTCGTTCCTTTCCCAACCACCACCTGCTTTTTCATCCCTGTGGGGGATCTTTAGCTTGGAGAAGAGGAGGCTGAGGGGTGACCTCATTCATATCTACAAATATATGAGGGGTGAGTGTCAGGGGGATGGAACCAGGCTCTTCTCAAGGTCATCTGGTGACAGGACAAGGGGCAATGGGTGCCAGCTGGAACAGAGGAGATTCTCTGGTGTAGGTGATCCTGCTGTGGCAGGGGAATTGGACTGGATGATCTTTTGAGGTCCCTTCCTATCCCTAATGATTCTATACTCCAGAGATAAAATTGACCTCCACAAGACATTCTGATTTTGATATCATCATTGTGATTCTCACTCTTGTTCTTCACATTTCAAGTAATTTACTTCTGTACAGGGATAAAAGTCTTCATTTTGAGGTCGTTTTGAAGCATTTCATGCATTTTATTGGTGGAAAAGTAGTTCAATATATGTCAAAGAATGTGAAATTAATTTTAAAACTATTAAATATTTCTATCCATCTCAGTCACTGTGGCAGTAGATAGTCCTTATCCAGACTTTGCCCTTGACACCAGGAGATAGGAGCTGATTTCAAATCTAAAATTTACTGTCTGAATCTCCGTCAGCACACTGAAAACTCCTAAACAAAATGAGGCCAACACTCAGAAACAAACAGGTGTTTTCCCTACGCATTTGATGTCTTAGGAAACAAATCACTTCAGTCTTCCTTCTTTTAATCTGAATTAGTCATTTCTTCTCAGGAAATGTCATCTCAGCTTTACTTAGCTTTCTGCTGGTTGTATTAATGATCAGAGAAAGCTGATCAGAGTGCATCATAATCATAGAAACAGAACCTCTTTATGTATTGAAGAAGTTTTCCTTCAGAGAAGTCTGCAGCTCATCTAGCGATTCATGGCATAAGGAGAAATAGCTTGACGATAAATGTGAAAGTCTATAAAACACACAGAGAAACCTTGCTCTGGTGAGATGGGCCTAGGATCTGTATTGTCGTGAGCTGGCACACTGGTCAGCCTCTTTTATCTTGCTTATTTGTCTAACTGGCTATTTTTGCCTTCTAGTGAGTAAGCTCCTCGGAGCAGGGCTTTGCGCTCTCTCTGTGTCTTTCTGTACTTAGCAGAATTATTCCCCAAGCATTCAGCGCCTCCAACTCTAGACAGATACCAGAAACAGTCAACCTGAGCTTCTGAGCAGAATACACAGCATGAAGTTACAAACACCACCACCTTTGCCCTCCTTTCCTGGAGTGAGAACAGGACAATAAATGCTGACACGGAATGAGGCAATAGGAGTGGATTTGGCTCTCCTGCTGTCCTTCAGGGAAGAGAACCTTTGAAGATTGTTTTTTCCTCTCTTCCTGGGGAGGTCCTGGTGCAAAGCAGTGGTGGCACTCTCTGTGCAGAAGTTTTCTCCCTGGCAGCCGAGTAGCAGACCTATCTTTCTATATCTCTGTTTGGACCAATTAGACAGCGGGTCCTTATTGTTGTAAGCTTGGGAATGACTGGGTGTCTCTGGAACAAGTTGTAAAGTGCTCTGTCACAGCACATCATACCGATGTGCAGTAGGCATTTGTTGATTGATGCCTTCTCCAATCTTTGAACTACAATACTATACAGATACAGGAACTTCATGTGCTGGAGAGTCTGCAAAAGCCAACAAAGCTAGAGAAGGGTCTGGAGGACACACTGTATGAATAGGGGCTGAGGCAGTTGGGGCTGTTTGTTCTGGAGCAAAGGAGGTTAAGGAAAGACCTTATTGCTCTACCTCGAAGGAGGCTGTACAGAGGTGGGGGTTTTTGAACACCTGTAGGGATGGTGACTCCACCAGCTCCCATACCAGTCTGTTCCAATACCTGACCATTCTTTTAGTGAAGAAATTTTTCCTAATATCTAATCTTCCCCTGCCACAACTTGAGGCCATTTCTTCTTGTCTTATTGCTAGTGACTTGAGTGAAGAGACTATCTTGGATGTCTCTTCCAATCTTAATGATTCTATGATTCTATAAATGTTTCTGTATCCTTTTGGGGAACTTGACTCCATGCAAGTACTCACTGAAGGGACAGATATGTGAGGGGTGGGTGTCAGGAAGATGGAGCCAGGCTCTTATCAAGGTCACTGGTGATAGGACAAGGGGCACTGGGTGCCAGCTGGAACAGAGGAGATTCCATATCAATATCAGCAGGAACTTCTTCCCAGGGAGGGTACCAGAGCACTGGAACAGGCTGCCCAGGGGGGTTATGGAGTCTACTTCTCTGGAGACGTTCCAGACCCGCCTGGATGTGTTCCTGTGAGACTTGGTCTAGGTGGTCCTGCTGTGGCAGGGGGATTGGATTGGATGATCTTTTGAGGTCCTTTCCAACCCCTAAGGATTCTATGATTGTAAGAAGTAAACAGTAGGAGAGGGAAGGGCAGAGACTGTGATTGGAAGAGAACATTGCCCATCATCTCGCCCAGCCTCCCGTTCACAGAACAGTTAGGGAGTAGCTACTTTTTAGATCAGCTTAGCTGCAACATCAGTTCAAAACTTTGTGGAAAGAGCCCAAAGTGGTTGAACCAATATTTGAGAAACTTGCGTGAACGGGGTACTGCCAATCATTACCTCACAAGGCTGCAAGTTGTGCCTGTGTGGAAGTTCTGTATCACACATAGCCTTGCTGCAAGGACACAGCTGCACGTTATACCCTTGTGTGCATTAATAAATTTAGGCAATTAGTGCAAATGCAGATCTGCAGACGGGGAAAAAGCAAGGAAAAGGAGACTGAGAGTACTTTGAAAAAATTACTGACCAACCTAAAAAGGAGAGCCAATGAGTACCAGCCCATCCATTCTCACCATTCAGCCCTGATGCTTCTCCTCATTTTGCAGGAGTGGGCAGGGTTTATCTCCTTATCCCATTTACTAGTGTCAGGGCTTTTATCTGTGAAGTACTTAAGGAGAGAAAAAAATGATAGCTGTTATACTGTCCTGCTGAAAGTGACTGTCAGAGACCTAGGGTTATTGTCAGAGGAAGCTTATGTTTTTGTGACTCAGAATAAGATGTGAAGGCTTAGCTCATGTATGAATATTCCTTGTAATTTATATCTGAGGTAACTTCTGTGTTAATCACAGTATCTGACTCTCCTTTTCATCACTATACCAGCAACCTATACAGCTAGTAGTTATTCTGTCTTCCTTCCTGTAGAATCATACAGCTATATATTGAAATAAATTGTGTTATTTTGTGGTATATTGAATATATAGAAATAGTTTCTAGGGATGATCTTTTTGCTGTTGTGCCAGTACAGTACATGGCCTCTATGATTAGACGTAATATAACTTCAAGGCATGGATCATTGCCTCGTTTTATTTATGTTCCTCTCAGTCTGACTGCACATTACATGCACTCTTTCTTGCTAATTACCTGCAGTGATCCCTTTAAGTGCTGATTAAGTTAATTATTAAATTATTAAGACCTTTCCCTAGCATTCTACGTATTTTCTCTCTAATTTTAGATGACTTTTTAAAGCAATAAATATTCTTAGGAAAGTGTTTTTCTGTTGCTTTCCTATGCACATATTCCAAGGCTGTCAGGTTGGTGAAGCATCGGTGCTTATAAAATAAGGGATTTCACCTGGAATCACTTTGAAATATGCTTCTGGTGATATTTTTGTGTTCTAAGTTAGCTAACATTATCCTAAGGGTTGTAGCATAGTTTGAATTCCTACACACAGAAGCAAAAAACAAACCCCAAACCACAGAAACCCTCCAGTGAAACCATGCATTTTCTTCTGACCCATGGGAGCCTTCATGCTGTAGAATTCTTGCCTACAATAAGGTTCTGAAAGAAAGGTGTGTGTTACACTATGCTTTCTTTCAGTTCTTTGTGCTTTGGTTATCCAGTGTCTTTCTTAGTCATAGAAAACCAGTTTACGTTTATATAAGAGAGGAATAAAAGACAAAACATGGCATGAAAATACTCTCTCACACACGTGCATGTGCACATGCACACACACAGCGTAACCATTGCCACTCATATGCACTGGCTCCTTCTTATTAAATGAAATGAAATGGGCAAGTAGACAACCAGTCAAAGAGATCTGGGAGAGAATCAGCTAAGAGTCAAACTACTAGTATAGAACCTTGTATGTAACGGGACTCCTAGGAAAGGAGTTCCTGTTGGTTTTTAAAGTTTGCTTCCTGTCAAAAATCATATGGACTTCCTGCAGCATCTGTATTGTATTGAATCATCTGCCTTAAAACACCAACTGAAATTGTTTTGTTCTTGTTACATCCATAAATATCAGCAGGAACTTCTTCCCAGGAAAGGTACCGGAGCACTGGAACAGGCTGCCCAGGGGGGTTGTGGAGTCTTCGTCTCTGGAGACGTTCCAGACCTGCCTGGCTGTGTTCCTGTGAGACTTGATCTGGGGGATCCTGCTGTGGCAGGGGGATTGGACTGGATGATCTTTCGAGGTCCCTTCCGATCCCTAAGGATTCTATGATTCTATATCAAAGAGACAGAGGGAAGCCTTTTAATAATTGCTGGGTTTGGGTTTTTCTGCCTTGAAATTTGAGCTTCAGCTCCATGACATGACCTTTGGTTTTTGAAGTCCAAGTTCACCAAGTAATCGCAAATGAAACCACATGTACGGTACAAACACTAATAGGATGTGACAGCACAACATGATTCAATCATGTAAGAAGATGAGAGTTGTGTAGAAAGATCAGTCCTGCATTTTCTCATCTTTCTGAATGGCTGTTGCTTTTCGCAGTTCTTTCATTGAAGGTGATGACCTCCTTAGCCAGGTGGGAAGTTCTGCGTAATACCCAGCAAATGCAAGAGCTGGTCTGCTGGAGTTAGCGTGGCTTAGAGAAGGCTAGATAATAATAATCTTCAAAGGTGTAAGACCTTCTGAAAGGAATCGCATCCTAATTATATAAATCACAAACTCCAGTATCTTACAACACCCAGATACTTCTTTATCTGTGTCTCTTGTGCCTCTCAGCCTCTTTTCTAATTTGTAGCAGTCATACAATACATTTAATCACCCCTAACTGCCATGCATTATATTCAGTAATTCACACTGAGAATTCAAGTGACCAAGGATATAAAAGCTGAAATGATCTAGGAAATAAGGATAAAATTCAAAGGAATCACGTGCAACTTCTCACTCCATACATAAGGGCTCCCTGCTTTACTCAATGGCAGTAACTTTCTGTTGGTCCGTACCACCAGGATGGAAGACCTCTCACTGTTTAGCAATTGTCAGCTGGTATGGACATCTTTTGGTCTCCTTTCATTTCCTTCAGGAAACAAGGATTACGACAGTAATGTTCAGTGTCCTGTCATAGAATCATAGAATCATTAGGCATCAGAAGGGACCTCGAAAGATCATCCAGTCCAACCACCCTGCCACAGCAGGATCACCTAGACCAAGTCTCATAGGAACACATCCAGGTGGGTCTGGAGCGTCTCCTGAGAAGGAGACTCCACAACCCCCCTGGGCAGCCTGTTCCAGTGCTCTGGTACCCTCCCCGGGAAGAAGTTCCTGCTGATACTGATATGGAACCTCCTCTGATCCAGTTGGCACCCATTGCCCCTTGTCCTATCACCAGATGACCCTGAGAAGAGCCTGGCTCCATCCTCGTGACACCCACCCCTCTCATAACCTGATTTGCAGACCAGACATTTTTTTACAGTAAAGTCATGAGTAAATTGTGTTTGAAAGAGGGCTGAAGTACAAGCTGATGCCAAATGAGTAGAGATATATTACAAAAAAGGAATGCATCCAGCTCAAGGTGAAGATCAAAATGGCATCACATGCTTCATTTACCTAGGAGATTGTTGAGTCTCCCAGCTGCTGCTGAAAGGTTTGACTCGACTGTCTTGCACGGTGCATTGCAGCCATTGCAAGATTTTCTGTGTAAAACCAGTGTGTTTATTTTACAACAAACATTACATAAGCAAACTGCAGGAAAGTAAATCAAAGAATGGAAACAGAGCACATTTTGAGGAGAGTTGGTCAACGAAACTGGAAATAAACAGGAGGAGTATGCAAGCAGGAATCTTTTTCAGTAGCTAACAACGCAGCCAGTGTTTGACTGCCTAACGTGTGGAAAGCATGCCTTGTGGACAGCACATGTGTTGCAAGTCTTTTTTTAGTTTTAACACGTAAAACCTGTTTAATTAAACTACTCTGTGTTGCCGTCAGATTGTATTGGCTTCAGCGACATTCTACTGACAGTAGACTGCCATGTTACATTGCAGAATGAATGGACCTCCCTGGATCTATAATAGCGAACATCTACAAAATGAGGTACAAAGTAGAGCAGCTCCCTTATGAGGAAAGGCTGAAGGAGCTGGGTCTCTTGAGCTTGGAGGAGGCTGAGGGGTGACCTCATTCACGTCTATAAATATGTGAGGGGTGGGTGTCAGGAGGATGGAGCCAGGCTCTTCTCAAGGTCATCTGGTGACAGGACAAGGGACAATGGGTGCAAACTGGAACAGAGGTCTGGGCAATCCTGCTGTGGCAGGGATATTGGACTGGATGATCTTTCCAGGTCTCTTCTGATCCCTACTGATTCTATGATTCTATGAAATTCCTTTCAGCCTTTAGTGTTTAATGTAATCTTCAAATTGTTTTACGTTTGCAAAAGTTAATACTCTGGTGAACTTTCTGCCAGACTTTGAAGAACATGGATGTTTCCCTTTTTATTTTTCCTTTGCTGATGACAAGTTTAAAGCACCCTCTTTCTTTTTTAAACTGTTTGCATTCCTATAGAACAAATAAATATGTCTAGGTTCATAGTTCATCATCAAAATGGTGTTAGGGTTTCATCTTCTTTAAAAAAAAAGAACCAGCTCTATTTAAAAGTAACTACAGTCGGTAATTGTTTTCATTTGGGGTAGTTTGTTGTACTTATGTCTCCATCGAACGTCTGTTGAGAGCATGAAAACTCACTCGTTCTCTGCTGAACCAGTTCAATTCAGCTGGTTTCTATCGAGACAAATACATGTGTGAGAGCACACTGCACTCTGTTGGTATATCGTACTTTAAAAAGAATTCCTTCCTACAGGTATCAACTAGATGACTTTTTTTGAAGCTCTCACATTGTTATGAGAGACTGCTAATTCCAGTTTTAAGCCTGGGTTGACAACTTCTGGAAAAGAAACCAATTTCTACAGCTAAGACTTTCTAATAGAACTTTGGAAAGTTTCTCTTTCCCAAACTATTTTGTTTTAAGAGCTGTAGTATTTCATTTCATACTTCGCTTTCCTTTATTAAATAATATTATAACCCTGTAATTGAAAAACATTTCAATGTGGGTTTGGACTTCTGCAAGAAATTCTTACAAAGACTGTAGCTTCAATACTTATTCTATCAGAATGAAATGCTTTAAATACCTTCAGCAGCCCATGAAGTACTGGAACTCTCCTGAGCAGTATATCTGTCTCTACCAATCACAGGATGTTTCGCTGCCACAATGGACGGTTCAGCATAAGCAGTCACACAGGATGTGTGCAAAATGTTTGGGTTTTAGGGATTGATTAATATGAGATGTCTAATGTTGATTGAATTAATGTACTCTCTCAGTGACACTGACATTGTCTGTTTATAGACAATTGGAACAATACTACTGTGCTTCTTGCTGATAAGAGAGATCCTGCTGTGGCAGGAGGACTGGACTAGATGAACTTTCAAAGTCCCTTCTGATCCCTAATGATTCTATGATTCTATTGCAGTTTGTCCAGTAACTATGTTCTAGAGAGTTTTGTGCTAGCTGTAGGAGAAAGCTATAAAATAAAACAGCATTACTCTCACTTGCCTATGCTGTGCACAAGATGCCCTGTGTTACATATAGGTTAGTAGCAGAGAAATTGATTCTAAAGCATAAAATGGATCAGTTTTGCTGAATTTAGAATTAATAGAGAACATCTGTTTTCCCACAGTTGAATGGTAATACATGCTATTTCAACATAATCACGAAGCAAAACCATGTAAGACACATACAGGCAAAACTGCAGAGGTTTTCATATTCACGCATAAAAGTCATCATAGAATCATTAGGGATAGAAAGGGACTTGAGAGATCATCCAGTCCAATCCCCCTGCCACAGCAGGATCACCTAGACCAAGAACACATCCAGGCGGGTCTGGAACGTCTCCAGAGAAGGAGACTCCACAACCCCCCTGGGCAGCCTCTTCCAATGCTCTGATACCCTCACAGGGAAGAAGTTGCGATATTGATATGGAACATCCTCTGTTGCAGCTGGCACCCATTGACCCTTGTCCTTCTCCTCCTGACACCCACCCCTCCCATATTTATAGACATGAATGAGGTCTCCCCCCTCAGCCTCCTCTTCTCCAAGTTCAAGACACCCAGCTCCCTCAGTCTTTCCACATCAGGGAGCTGTTCTACTTCCTTCATCACCTTTGTTGCTCTACGCTGGTCACCCTCCAACAGCTCTGTGTCCTTCTGGAACTGAGGGACCCAGGACTGGCCACAGTACTCCAGATGTGGTCTCACCAGTGCAGAGCAGAGGGGGAGAAGAACCTCTCTCAATCTGCTAACCACTCGCCTTCTGATTGCCCCCAGGATACTGTTGGCCCTCTTCTCCACAAGACCACATTTCTGGCTCAGAGTCATCCTGCTGGCCACTTAGGCCAAACACAGCTAAGTGCTTTACTGTGTCATTTGCATTTATTTACATAACCCAGTACCCTGTCTTAAGTTTTTACTCATGAAAACAATGAAACTAAATGTTTGACTTTGAGAACTGTAGAATCTAATGAAGGAGACTGCAAAATTATATCGTTCAAAAGCACGAGAGCGTTGGGGATGCTACTTAATCTCTTTTTATTACTCTTTTAGCAGCAGAGATATTCGGGCATAATATATTCCAAATTATCCAACTCATTACAGCTTTGAGATCTTGTGGCTGTACTTAAAAAAAATGGTCTTCCAGGAAATACAGCTTCCTTTCATCCAGTGCATCCCAGGGGGAAAAAACCCCACACTGCTAGTATTTGCAACTGTATTTTAATTTTTGAAGGAGTCTTTGGATAGGATGACGTACTCTGACGTTCAGTCTTGCTATTTAATTATCGTGAATAAAACAAGCTCATGAATCTTCGTTGTTCCACAGGTTTTGCTAAGAGTTTTAGAGAAAAACATTGTAATTGGCAGCATAGTTGGGTTGAAATCTTATTCTGAGCAAAACCCTTAAACTTTCCTTCAATCCCTTGCTTTACAGGTTCAGGGTTTTTTAAAAATTTGGGAAGAGTAAAGAGAAACTGTTTTTTTGTCTTCTGAAGTCATCATCTGGGTACATCATCATGGGTGCCAGCTGGAACAGAGGAGGTTCCCTATCAATATCAGCAGGAACTTCTTCTCAGGGAGGGTACCAGAGCGCTGGAACAGGCTGCCCAGGGGGGTTGTGGAGTCTCCTTCTCTGGAGACGTTCCAGACCCACCTGGATGTGTTCCTGTGTGACTTGGTCTGGGTGACCCTGCTGTGGCAGGAGGATTGGACTACATGATCTTTCGAGGTCCCTTCTGATCCCTAATGATTCTGTGATCTGCACTGAGCTTGTGGACCAGGAGACAGTGACTATAATGCATCCTATGTGCACAGGTTTCTTTGACGGTAAGCCAGAGTGTCTCCAGAGATAGAGTGATATAATTGAGGGAATATTTTTAATAGTATTAAAACCAGTAGGATCTCACATGGACTAGACAGGAGATTACTATACTGCAAACTCTTGTCATACAGGCACCTAAAGAGCTATGTTCATAAGCACATTGCTGTAGGTTGTGTTGTACATTGCTTTTCAAAAGCAAAAGACCAAAAATACGGCATGTTTGACCAACCTGAATGTCCACTGTTACACATCTAAGTTTCAAGTCTGTACTTGCCCAGTTAGATGTGTGTATTGGCTGATAGAATAAATGTGAAGTAAAGGAACTAATCCAGAAATGTCTTTGGGACAAAAACATCTGTATCTTATCATAAAATCATAGCATGGTTCAGATTGGAAGGGACCTGAGAGATCATCTAGATCCAACCCCCCCTGCCATCAGCAGAGACACCCCCCACTAGACCAGGGTGCTTAATGCCTCATCCAATCTGGCCTTGAACACTTCCAGGGAGGGGGCAGCCACAACCTCCCTGGGCAACCTGTGCCAGTGTCTCAGCACCCTCATCGTGAAGAGCCTCCTTCTGACTTCCAGTCTAAACCTCCCTTCTTCCAGCTGGAAACCATTCCCCCTGCTCCTGCTACTCCAAGCCCTTGGAAACAGTCTTACCTCTTCAATAGTTCTTACATAAGAGGAGATCACTGATACTTTGCCCACATCTTTATTTCTAACAGGAAGCCCAAAATGACCTGTTTATATATTGGTGTTTACGCTGGCAGAGGAATTTTAGTCTAGGCTGTAGTCTCACAGCATTAATAATTACACTTGTGCTGGTGTTCAGCCAAGCTCCTTTTCTCCCTATTATGGAAGAAAATAATTTGTCTGCCTAGTCCTAGAATTTTGATCAATATCAATTTGTTGAGGCTTCCTGGTTGAATTAAATCTCTGTCTCCTTAGTTTTGTTATCCCAGCATACGAGTGTCCCCTGTTATTTTTAAGAGTCAATAATTGTGTTTTCTTCTCTTGTATGATGTTACAGCCTGATCACAGCTTCCCTTGCTTTATTTTTCAAGCTTCAAAGTATATCAAATATATTCCTGCTTTCATTTTCTCCAAGTACTTTCCTTATGTTTGACTTATTCAGGTTAACACTTCCTTGGAATAATGTTTCAAAGTAATTATTTGAGTTGAAAATTCTAGCTTCGCTGGTGCTTCCACACAAGTCAGTTTGTCGACTCAGGGGTGAACGTCTTGAGTCTCGTTGGTCCATAATCCATTGAAGCACAATACTTCTTATGGCTGGTTACTTTTTTCCTACTCTTCAACATCGTACACAGAATAGAATCAGCTGTTTCTCAGCTGATGTTGAGTATCTGCTTATTTACAAGACTGTTTAGTTGTCAGTTCAGCACATTAATGCAATAGACGCTGTACAGTGACCTTTGCTGTTCCTGGGCCTCAGACATCGGTGTGAGAAAAGGTATCTTAGTCCTTAAATGTGGACAGTACTGATCTAAGAAAAGCTGCACAAGCATCGAGGTGTTCTGCCATGATGAAAGCTGTGACAGGGATGAACTCTGAAAACCACTCTGCAAATCTTCTTGTGCAGGTTTACTTGAAGGAATCTGTTCACTGAGTCAGTACTGGAATAAGGGAAAGGGAAAGGAAGGGGGAAGGGGAAAGGGAAGGGGAGGGGAAGGGGAAGAGAGGAGAGGAGAGGAGAGGAGGAGAGGAAAGAGAAAAGAGAAAAAAGAAAAGAAAAGAAAAGAAAAGAAAAGAAAAGAAAAGAAAAGAAAAGAAAAGAAAAGAAAAGAAAAAATTGAAGGGACAGAATAAGTGAACAGGTCATTTTCTTACCGTTTCTTAGAAGCCCTAGCATAGGCTAAATGGTCTGTGACTTGAATGCTTCATTATTCAGGAAGAGTGTGGATCTGGGACGTTTTTTGGAACCATTAACATTCCACTTCTGTAATGACTTTCCTTGTCTGAATTCTGGGTTTGCTTATGCCAAAAGTCACAGTGCATCAACAAATCTTTCCTTCCCTAGATGTCTAGAGGTCTATAATACTACAGCTTTAGCTGATTTATAGCTGTATTCCTTCAGCTAATGAACAAATCCAAACTTCCTGATCTTTTATAGTAATGAATATCAGTGGTTGTCTCTGAGTGCACAGAAACTGTTGAAATCATTTCCACGTGGTTCTCTTTGTCTTTAAATATGTGAGGGGTGGGTGTCAGGAGGATGGAGCCAGGCTCTTCTCAAGGTCATCTGGTGACAGGACAAGGGGCAGTGGATGCCAGCTGGAACAGAGGAGGTTCCATATCAGTATCAGCAGGAACTTCTTCCCAGTGAGGGTACTGGAGCACTGGAACAGGCTGCCCAGGGGGGTTGTGGAGTCTCCTTCTGTGGAGACGTTCCAGACCCACCTGGCTGTATTCCTGTGCAACTTGGTCTGGGTGATCCTGCTGTGGCAGGGGGATTGGACTGGATGAACTTTCAAGGTCCCATACAATCTCTAATGATTGTATGTCATGCTGCAGCCTCAGTCCATCTCTATCTCCCTAATCTCTAGTTTTTCCTCAAGTGTTTTACTTCAGGGTCAATTAATTGAATCACTTACTTTTTGTTTAAGCCACCTTAATCCTGTTAAGGTCTAAATCCAAGACCTGATTATTGCCCCATCTTTCCATTTGCCTGGTGCTTGTCTCAGTCGCAGTTATGTGAGTGCACGGTAAAGGCACCATAGCCTCCTACCACTTTGTATTTCTTCATGCTTCCACATAGAAACTGCTCTTATTAATACCAGGAGGAAATTATATCTGGCAAATCTCTGTTAATGGAATCAGTGAGGAGTTAATTTGGCGTTGTAATTTTCGCCAGGGACCCGTTGAAATCAGCGCAGTTCTTGTTGTTTAGCACTGCTGAGGAATGAAGGCAATTTCCTTCCCACCTTGATTTGTTTTTGCTGTGGGAGGAGTAGGGACATTTATTGTGATCTATGTAGGTTACTGCACTAGAAGGCTACAAAAAGAGCATTTCATCAACAAAAACAAAGATACTTGTAGAAGCAACAGTGAAATGAGATAACCTTTGAATCTATTTTCAAAGGGCCCGTAGTTGCATTTGAAGGCAGGGGAAGGAATACTTAATGAACCTGGAAAATGAATCTACCTCCACAGAACTTAGATAACCAAAAAAGGAGAAAGAAATCAGTACAAACCCGTTAGCACCTGCCAACTCTTATGAAGAGATTAGAGTGTTCAAAAAGACAGTGAGCAGCTCAATATCTCCTTTTAAGTTTCTCCCGGATGATTTCTCACGTATGCTGCTGTGCACCACAGTGAAACAAACAGGTCGCATTTCAGCTCCTCAGAGCTGCAGAAGAACATGGCACAAATAACAAGTAGCTTCTCTAGAGACTTCATAAGATTTTTTAAATGATATATCCATGAAATGATTGGTACTTTAAAATGTTATATCATGAAATGATTGGTACTGCGTGAGGCTGAGCTCTGGCAAGGACCTTACTTTCCCAATGTGGCAGAGTTAATGCATGAGTGGCAGGTGGGGGATTGGACTGGATGATCTTTCGAGGTCCCTTCTGATCCCTAATGCTTCTATGATTCTATGGTTTAGGAATTCTCCTGGGTTACACTATAATAGCCTACAATTTCAGCAAGATTCCTCTTTAAACAGTGGAAAACGGCTTATGTTTAGGGTTCGTGAGAAACAGTGATGAGAGCAGCACCACTAGTTGTGCAGAATTTGATGCACACAGAATAAACTTGGCAGGAATACATGCACTGAAATTGTCAGAGCTGTTCCTGACAGTAATGGGTGACCCAGTCCACCTGTGGAATGCTGAGGAAAATTCAGAGGTCTGCAGTGACAGAGTGTGGGCTACACACTTCCTGCAAGGAGCCAGGTGGCCCATTGTCCCTTCATCTCCTACAGTTTAATCCGAACCTAGACCAAACAGGTTTGGGGGATGAGCAACACAGGGAAAACTGCCTTGTTAGCAAAACTCGTGAGTGCCTGGGGCATGCAATTTAACGCTGGTGGGGATGGAGAGGAGGTCGAGAGCAGAGCGAGCAAATAACACCCATAGCTTGAATGAGATTGGGCCAACCTGCAAGGATGTTGTGCTCAGATGGGCAGGGAGAGAGGAACCTTTTCTTCTCCTAATTTTTTCCCTTGCTAGCAGCCAAGTACCCAGGAACACCTGCAGGCTCCTAACTTTCATTGCAGTTGGCTCATTTAGAAGATAAACAGCTGCTGAACCTCTGTGAATAGTGATACCCCTGAGCAGCTCTCCCCTCCAGTTCCTCATATATTAATAGCTGGTCAGTTTTATTTAAAAGCACTGACAGTAAACACAGAGTACAGAAGACTGGCCTGCAAGATACTTCCACAGAAGATATGGTTGAAAGAAATAAAAGGCTGCAAAGCAAACAGAAGAACTCTCCAGAGAACTAATAATATGTTAAAAGACTAAAGATTTTGAAGCATCTTACCAACACTGAGATTCAAAACTATTTCACTGTGATCTAATTATCATAGTATCATTAGGGACTGGAAAGGACCTCGAAAGATCATCTAGTATAATCCCCCTGCCACAGCAGGATCACCCAGACCAAGTTGCACAGGAACACATCCAGCTGGGTCTGGAATGTCTCCAGAGAAGGAGACACCACAACCCCTCTGGGCAACCTGTTCCAGTGCTCCAGTACCCTCACTGTGAAGAAGTTCCTGCTGATATTGATATGGAACCTCCTCTGTTCCAGCTGGCACCCATTGCCCGCTTGTCCTGTCACCAGATGACACTGAGAAGAGCCTGGCTCCATCCTCCTGACACCCACCCCTCGCATATTTATAGACATGAAGGAGGTCCCCTCTCAGCCTCCTCTTCTCCAAGCTCAAGACTCCCAGCTCCCTCAGACCTTTCCTCATGAGAGAGCTGTTCTACTTCCTTCATGGTCTTCATTGCTCTACATTGGACACCCTCCAGCAGCAATGTGTCCTTCTGGAACTGAGGGGCCCAGAACTGAAATCAGTGTGAAAACTGTTTTGGCATAGATTGCCTGTATGGCATAGATCAACTTCAGTTTACCCGATTCCTAGATTCCTAGAAAGGTTCAGGTTAGAAGGGTCCTTCAAGATCATCTAGTTCCAAGCCCCCTGCCACCAGCAGGGACACCGCCCAGTAGACCAGGGTGCTCACGTTCCCAGCCAGTCTGGCCTTGAACACTTACAGAGAAGGGACAGCCACAACCTCCCTGGGCAACCTGGGGCCAGTGTCTGAGCACCTTCATCATGAAGAACTTCCTCCTGACTTCCAGTCTAAAACAGTTCCTGTTGTACACTCTGAATCTTTAGTTTAAGCTGCCGGCTTTCTCAGTGACCCTGCAGTGATGAGACGAGCCAAAATGCAGACCACTTGAGAAGGAAAAGTAAACATAAGATTCTTCAAAATGGAGACAGCACACTGGAAAATCATTTAGCAACTTCACAAGTCTTCCAGATGAGTTTACAGAAGCATCCCTTCGCTCACTAGGAACAATGATTTGAATTTATTATATATATGTATAGACTGCATGTATAATATATACTGCATGTTCCTTGCAGGAGTGGAAAAACTCCTCTATAAACATGAGAATCAACCCTTTTAGCTCTGACCTGTTTAATGAGAAGATACCAGTCCGCACCTGTGATCCCCTGATTGTATGTTAGCACAACAGAATGTCGTCCCTCGCGCTGAACAATGGTACCTTATTTACTAGGTCTCATTATCTTACTCTGCTTTACTCTTTGTTTAAAGCGAACCTGTATTTTACCACAAGAAGCATTCACAGCTGAGCATTAACGGAGCAAATGCTATTGATCTGGACTCTACTGGCATTGAGTGACTTTCTCAAAATTGACTTCCAATCTCCGTGTGCTCACTGGAATTCATTCCAGGCTGTGCCTTCAACACTCCGGACTTTAACAAGCAGGGAATCCTGTGCTTTAAACGCTTCCCTTATCTGATGTGTGCTGATGTACAGGAAAGCTCTTGTGAGCCAAGGAAAGAGGGAAAGGAAGGGAGGGAGGGGGAAAGGGAGGGAGGGAGGAAGGGAGGAAGGAAGGAAGGAAGGAAGGAGGGAGGGAGGGAAGAAAGAAGAAAGAGCAAAAGAGAAACAGAGAGAAAGAAAGAAGGAAAAGTTATTTCTTCTGTAGTTCAGAAAGAAAGACTTAATAATAATGTCTGTAGAATCTTCAGTAACTTCAAGACTATTTTAAAGTAGCAAAAAGGTGATAAATACAGGAAAAGCAACTACAGTGTAAAGCAATTCCTTATAGGTGTCACAGTATATAAAAATAAAAACCTTCTTAGCAATTTTTCTTATGCAATTAGTCCCTCTCCCTCGTTCCTCATGCCTTCACTTATAGACTATCCTACCATGAATAAAAACAGGATGAATGGATTTCTCAGTAAAATAATGAGATGTGTTCATCACCGCCTTCCAATTCCTGATTGTCTATGCCTATCCTTCAGGACAAAAACAAACGAATGAATAACTCTCTGCATAATAAGATTTGTCAGCATGAGAGAGCTCATATTAATGCATTGGCAATTGAAAATAAATAGAAGAGTTGACATTTCCCTACAATGCCAGAATGTGACAGGCTACTGTATGTTGTGACGTGTGTCGCTGGCTAATGCAACCGAGCAGCATCCCTCATCCCCAGCATCCCTTTTGTGCATAAATCAGTGTAATTATATAATCTTTAATTTTATACAACTGCCTCTGTGGTCTAGCTCCAGCGTCTCATTTTGCAGGAGGAAGATGGACAGTAACATTATTTCCGCATCTCACAAAGAGGACGTCCTGATGGGTGAAATTACATAGCAAATTTTGACAAGAAATTACTTTGCACAGTTTGTCGCAACGCCCTTGGCCTGTCATTTAACAGGTCATGTTCTATTCAACGGCAGAACTGGCTGCCAAAAGAGTTGTTCCTGATTTTGAGTCTACTGCATGTTTTAGGATGAGAGTTTACCAGTAATATTAGTACTGGCCGAACTGTATCACTTTCTGAGCTATTTAGCTGATGGTTAAATTTACAGACAAGAAGTATGCGTTCACTTCTGTCCAGTGTCCAGAGATAAGTCCCCAGAACACGGAGTCTATGTGCTTGTAGAGATGTATTCTTCTTATCAGAAAAATAATGTCTAAAACAAAACCAACCAAATTTCACAGTGGATAATTTTCCTTCTCACAAAGTTCTATTTGTAGGGAGAATTCCGCATATCCCAAATACACAGGCGTCTCACTGCATTCTGTGATTCATTCACTCCATGATCTGGGGATATAAAGCAAGTTTCTCTAGTGAAATCAATGTTAATAAGCTTCCTTTACTTATTTGGATCTATTTTCTATCTTTATAATTAGAATCAGTTTATCAATAGAATCTAAATATCTTATATCCCCTAATATAGGAGTTTGGAGTAGGGGAGGATAAGCTGCCTAAATCTTTGCACCGCTAGGATAGATTGGAAGGCTCTTTATGTGAGTCATAGTGGAGTTGATGTGTCTTCACTGATTATAGAGAAACTAGAGGAAAACATCAACCCTGACGCCTGAACTGCTTGGCTAGTAAGGCTTCATTAAAATGTAGATATTACCATCATATGTGCAATACAGCTACAGCCTTGTCTGAGCTCAGAGTAAGACTCATTTTAGAAAGTCAGGATTGAATTCCACCTGCACTTCCCTTTCCTACAGTTAAACCACAGTCTACAGTATTCAGAGCTATTTACAACTGCAACCTTTCACAAAGCATAGCAAGAGATGTTCGTGAAAAAATAAACTCCTATCTGACATCATATTGGACAGACAGATCCAAAAGGAGAGAGTAAAAAATTGTGTAGAAACGTAACTATTGAAAGCTTTGACTGATGATACCAAAAGAACAAAGTCTGGTTTGTTGTTCTTTATTTCTGGTTGGAGAATTTTAGGCAACACAAGAGAGGTGACATCAAACTAGGCAGCATGGAGGTAGGAAAAGACATTCTGTATTTTAAAGTTAGTCCTACAAGGAATTGAATACAGCTGCAGGCAAAGACAGAGGGGGCATCAGGTAACACTGCTAACTTTCTTAAGTGCCTTTAGCCTTTCCTTTCGCCTTGTCTCTTGTATCCCTCTGTCTCCTTCTGTTCAGAGAACATTCTTTTAAAAACAAAATAAATTAAAAATTTACTCATCATCTTGACGATTACACAGAGCTGCTGGAGGGTGTCCAGCACAGAGCAACGAAGATGATGGAGGAAGTAGAACAGTTCCCTGATGAGGAAAGGCTGAGGGAGCTGGGTCTCTTGAGCGTGGAGAAGAGGAGGCTGAGGGGTGACCACATTAATGTCTATAAATCTGTGAGGAGGGGTTGTCAGGAGGATGGAGCCAGGCTCTTCTCAAGGTCATCTGGTGCTAGGACAAGGGGCAATGGGTGCCAGCTGGAACAGAGGAGGTTCCATACCAATATCAGAAGGAACTTCTTCTCAGGGAGGGTCCCGGAGCACTGGAACAGGCTGCCCAGGGTGTTGTGGAGTCTCCTCTGGAGATGTTCCAGACCTGCCTGAATCTGTTCCTGTGCAACTTGTTCTAGGTGTTTAGTAAGGAGATAGTTTGCATTTTGACCAGATTTTCTTTTTAAGACTTTCAGTTTAGGAATAGTCTGCTTCAGTGTCAGATTTTGATGATGCCAGTTCTAAGTAGCCTGACTGGGTCCTGGTTTTAACAGGAATTATGTCCTGTAGCCAAGGTTCTGACTAAACAATAATGCAATGTGACTGCATTTGTTGGCAGTGCAAAAGTAAAAGACATGAAAGCAAGATATGAAGGAAAAACTAAGACAGTTCAGCTCACACAGTGTGGTTGAGAACTAAATTAGCATAAATAAGTCATTAAGAAGGAAAAAAAAAGCAGACAGGAGAGATTTTGTGAGTTTCCAAGCAGCTTGTTAGCATTCATGAGAGGGGATCTTTAGGACTTAGCCCGTCATGCAGCTAGTTCATAGCCTACATAAGGGATTCTGTGTGTCAGCCTGCAGAACTGTAATCACCCAGAAAAAGAGAGGTGGCTGAGACTAGTTTCTGAGATTAACCAAGTCTGAAGGAATTTAGAACTTTTAAGGCAGGAACTTTTAACTCCAGGAGCTTAGTGCTAACTTTCCTTACTCTGCTAAAGAGGAGGGCTGCTTAATAAGATCCACCCGTGTGCCACTGTAAAGTTCATTGCTAGTAAGGATGAGATTCCCATGGAGAAAGCACAGGTAATGCATTTGGGTCTGTACTTTATTCCTGTTCTTTATCCCACAGAACAGCACTGTGTTCAGCACAGGTTGCTGCCAGCGCTTGCTTTCCAAGGTGGCTTTGATAGTCATGAAGACAGCGTCTTTGTTTTTAAAAGAAAGGAATAAAATTTGTCAATATGATGAGACATACAACATCATAAAAGGGTAATTAACTAGGTCACAGGCTAGCAAATCTTCGCGGTTACTGTCTTGAGTGCATGTAGGGAAGAGGCATTTTGACAAAGAGTAGCAGCAGAGCTTCCAGGCGTACCAGGGCTTGATTAAAGAACAAAACCCATCACAGATGACAGTGAAAACTTAAAAATAGCTGTATGTTCGAAAGTTTCAAACAGAAATGTAAAGATCAGAAATAACCTGTGCCCTGATTTTAACTGAGGAGGTGTTAATGCCTGTGGTTTAAAAAAAAAAATCAAAAAAACCCCATTTTTATTACATTTTCTATGGTTTTCTGCATTTTATTCCTTAGTTATTGCTGGGGGGATGGCCCACAGATATGTGCTCTATTCTACTGGTGTTCCAGCTGGTCATGAGCACCATTAACTTAAGTCTATGAATAAACAGGACTGCACAAATACACCTATGGCTTCCTACTCTTCATTCCAAACTGGTGTCTTCTATGCTTGCAATTCCAAGGGCTGGATCACAGTTCTGATTCAGCTGAGAATTAAGTCAGTAAAGAAGACATGATATGGCTGCACTAGTACTATTGCCCCGGTAAGATTAATAGCAGGATTTTGCTTCTAGTATAGAGATATTTAAGGACAGCCTGTGTTTATGTGAACTTGCAGGGTTCATGGAAAAGAAGTGTAAGAAAGGTCTGAGAAGTGGCAGTCATGCAAAGTCTCCAAGGTGAGCACAGTTTTCCTACCTGAATGTCTTCACAAGTGGTTTTTCCTCAGTTAACTAGATGTACAGCCTTACCTTAGAAAATTTTCAAAACCTGTTTATTGTTCTCAATAAAACCCCATTGTGTGACTACTTAAACACCTCCTTGTCTAGAAAGATATTTCCCTCTTTGATTTCCAAAAGTCAAAGTTTTATTATTTCCTCAGTTCTGGGACATAAAAAGGGAGATGAGGAAATGCTCCTTTTTCTCTACACCCTCATTTTGCAGATCTTTCCCTGCCATCATCTACTTTCTGAAGTTTCATCACTGTTCTTTCAGTTTTTCTTCAGAAGCCCCAGTGAGGGACCTAATTCTCTGTCTCTTTTGTGGTGGCATTATCTCCCTTTTCCTGGGTAGAGCGCACAGGTGAGTGTGCAGTGCTAACTATGCAGGATACAGCTTCCACCACATTTCCCAGTGCTTGTGCATCTGTTTGTTGTCTTTTCTGGCTGTAACCTCACGGAGCTCACTGAACAGCAAGACTCACATAATAAATGCAGGATCCCTTACTGTACACAAGCAGTTCAAATTTGCTTCAGGAAATTGAATTTCATAGACTCATTAAGGATCAGAAGGGACCTCAAAAGATCATCCAGTCCAGTTCCCCTGCCACAGCAGCATCGCCCAGACCAAATCACACAGGAACACAGCCAGGTGGGTCTGGAACATCTCCAGAGAAGCAGACTGCACAACCCCCCTGGGCAGCCTGTTCCAGAGCTCTGGTACCCTCACTGGGAGGAATTTCCTCCTGATACTGATATGGAACCTCCTCTGTTCCAGCTTGCACCTGTTGCCCCTTGTCCTGTCACCAGATGACCTTGAGAAGAGAATTTCATTAAGTTCATTTCATTGTTGACTTTCCATTCAGCAAGTTTTCAGTTCAGCCAAACTTGAGTTTCTTTATTGCACTTGTTCCATGTTCTTTCTTTCTGCACACGTGTCTTGTTGTTGTGTAGCTCTCTTTCTCATGTGTTAATGCATTATGTAACAGCAGTGAAAACACCAGAGAACTGCTTTAACCTCTGGAACTGATGCAAACTGGCATTTTCCTTCCTTCATTTCCCCTTACCATGTTCATGTGTGCCAATGTCATCTCTCAACTGCTGTCACCTCTCCAGCAATAATAATGTAAAGTGTGTACTAGCTTTTATAGGGACCTTGTTAATGGATATTTAAAGGTCTAAATAAATTGCCACCAAGATCACATTCTCAGTTTTATGCTTTGAAAGAATTCAAATTCATTAGAGTGAGAATTTATATTTACAGAAATGAGGCTGCTTAGCCTTTCTCATGTCATCAGTTACACTTCGCTTTAATCTTCCCCTTTGAATTATTATTTTAAGCAACTTATTAGTTTCCAAATACGTCTTTGGATTCCTCGTTAGAGTGTCTCTGGATGACTCAGGTAATCATTCTGAAATACAATGCAGAATATCTTCTACTCTCAACCCATCTACTCTGTTAACTTTTCTTAATGACCAACTGTATAATCTTTAGGAGCAGGAGTGATGATGTATTCTCAGGCTCTTTGGCAGCTCTCTAGTGTTGTCTCTTATTTGCTGAACAAGTCGTAGCAACACCAAATGAAAGTAAATTTGAAGGGCAAACCTGTATCTCAGTATTTGCACTCCTCTTACTGATCTATGCAAATTGTTAGATGTGTCAGCAGACAGGCACTCAGCCTTGACACTGTGTGCTACATGAAATCGCCTAAGAACAATTGCGTTGACGTAAATATTTGAAAATCTGAGAGCAAAGAGCTTTGTTCAGAGAGAAGAAGTTGATTTTACAACAACTTGCAGAAATCCCTGGGTTTTTTTCAAGCAGTTCATTATAAAAGAAAAAGGGGACAGTGGGCTTCTTGTTGGCAAAGTCAAATACATATAATCCCATAAAAACTCTGTGAGAGTGATCCAGAGCATTCTTCACAAGCTCATCTTGCTGCTTTTGTGTGTAACCCTTCTACAATGTCACTGGGGAAGGCACAGTATCTTTTGGGATCTCCTTGCCGCAAACCCATTGAGAAAGAAAGGCAAATGAAATATGAAAACCCCTGAGCCCCAAAGCTTCTGTTTCTCTCCCTAACTTAACTTAACATGATGGCTCTAGAGGCGTCATTTATGTGCAACTAGATATTGACCTCTTCAAAATGCCTGAAACAGAATCAAAGACAAAGGAATTTAGAGCAAGCACATTATGATAGCAATTTATCCCCCAAAAAATGCATCAAACAGTGAAAACAGTGTGATTTTCCAGATAAAAGCATATGGAATAGATTTGATAGTATTCAGGTTGGAAAGCTGACCCAGAAAAGACAAGGAATGCTTCTCTCTATGGGGATAACTTAGTGCAGCCACTCAGAGAGTAGTATTGCACTCATCCAAAAATTAGATACGGCTGTTTTGTTGTTGGTTTTAGCTGAAAATAGAACCTAATATGACCTGTCTTGTCATTTCCACTTTAGCTAGCCCCAAGAGTCTAGCATAAGCCAAAAGCTTTTTCTCTGGATTAGCTATGCACAACTGATGCCAGTATTCATAGAATCATTGAGTCACTTAGTTTGAAAAAGTCCTTCAAGAACATCAAGTCCGATCTAGGAACCTAATTCTACCAAGCCCACCACTTAAACACCTCCTTGAGTGCCCTATCGACGTGACTTTTTAACACAGCTAGGGATCTCAATCCAGTCACCTCCCTGGGCAGACAGTTCCAATGCCTGATGACCCTTTCTTTTTATGATTTCTTTCCTAATGTCTAGCCTAAACTTCCCCTGGCTCAGTTGGAGACATTTTCCCTTGCCCAATCACTTGTTACTTGTGAGACCAACCTCCCTCTCTGAAAACTCTTTTCAGGAAGCTGTAGACAACAATAAGGTCCCCCTGCCTCAATCGCTTTTACTTCAGATTAAGTAGTCCCAGTCACCTCAGCCTCTCCTCATAAGGCTTCTTCTTCAGACCCTTTCCCATACAGAGGAGTCACATGCAGTACACATATTATTAAAATAAGCCAGTTCTTCTACAGAACTGTATAGCGATGGTGAAAGCTGGGCTGGAATCACTGAGGCATGCCCAGGGCTCCTCTGAAAACTGCAAGCACAAGTGGGTTTGGAAAGATTAGAACTCTTTTTTATCTTCCAGAGCTACCAGACATTCAGATATGAGAATATGTTAGATGCAAAAGGAGCTTGGGAAACATAAGTATTTGGATTTCAGAAATCCAGGTAAGAATGTTGAAAAGAAAATAAATAGGAAGTTAGAAAGAATTAACCAGTTACAGAGCTGCTGGAGGGTGTCCAGTGTAGAGCAAAGAAGATGACGAAGGAAGTAGAGCAGCTCCCTGATGAGGAAAGGCTGAGGGAGCTGGGTCTCTTTTTGGAGGAGGCTGATGGGTGACCTCATTAATGTCTGTAAATATGTGAGGGGTGGGTATCAGGAGGATGGAGCCAAGCTCTTCTCAAGGTCATCTGGTGATGGGACAAGGGGCAATGGGTGCCAGCTGGAACAGAGGAGGTTCCATATCAATATCAGCAGGAACTTCTTCCCAGGGAGGGTACCGGAGCACTGGAACAGGCTGCCCAGGGGGGTTGTGGAGTCTCCTTCTCTGGAGACGTTCCAGACCCACCTGAATGTGTTCCTGTGCGACTTGGTCTGGGTGATCCTGCTGTGGCAGGGGGATTGGACTGGCTGATCTTTTGAGGTCCTTTCCAATCCCTAATGATTCTGTGATTCTGTTTTCCCTGTGTGTCCCTACCTGTATATCCCAGGCAAGTGGTTTGGCTACATGGTCTCAAGCCAGCTTTTGGGGCAGCTGTGTAGCCTCAAACCAAAGGTGTTAGAAGAAAACTATGAGAAGGTGTGACCTGTCTCCTTTCCTTGAGAGCTCCTTCTAAGCTCTGGCATTCACCCTCTGCCTGTCTGTATATCTCTCTTCAATGTCATAACAACTACACAGCTTGGAGGTTTTAATGTCAACCTGTGTGTAAAATGTAAGGAGGAGAGTGCAACTTGAGAACACAAGAGTGTTACAGGGTAGAATAGTGCAGTGGTGTTTCTGTTCCTGTGTCAGGGATAGAAATTAGTTCATTAATTAAATCTACCAGGTGACATTGTTGAGATGTAGAGTATTTTTGCTTTCTGTAAGAGATTTCAGAATCTAAAGGATTTGTCTTATCTCTGGTGGCTTAATATTCTTATTTCTTCTGGATTCATTTGCCTTCTATTGCTTCATTTGCTTCATTTGCTTTTGCTCTCTTACTGACCACATTTTTAGATGTTGAGAATATTTTAGCCTGCATTCAACATCAGTGTTGAATACATTTTCTGCTTAAAGAGGTTATAATTCCAAAACAAAAGAGAAATTCAAGGCACAGAAAACTATTACCCTGTGCGTGTTAATATCAAGCTGTGACAAGTCATCTCATGTGCCAGGAGTCTGCAGCAGCTGTTGCAACTCGATTGGAGACCCTCGGGGCCCATAATAAGGCATTGTATCTTCTGACCAACAATTGAGCTTTGTAGGCAAGAAAAAAAAGCAGTTCCTTCATTTGAAAAAGCAGAGCACAGAAAGAGACAGACAGTCCTGGCCTCCTGCATGCACTGCTACTCAGCAGTCGTCTTGTATTGGATTTAGCTGAGATGGAGCTGATGCTCCCTATGACATCTCTCACACTGCTGGGTTTGTGCTGGTACTGAAGGGTGACATTAACACTCCAGTGTTTTGGCTCCCGCTGAGCAGGGAGTTCTTGCACAGCACCAAGGTTGTGAGTTTTTTCTTTGCTAGCATTCTCCCCAGTTGAGGAGGGCTGAGGGGTGGGCTAGGCTAGCTGACCCATAATGACCAAGAGGCTATTCCATACTGTACAAAGACAGCCCAGACATAAAAGACACCCCAGCAGACTGTGCTGTCATTCAGCGAGACCTGGACAGGCTAGAGACCTGGGCAGGGAGAAATTTAATGAAGTACAAGAAAAACAAACATAGAATCTTGCATCTGGGCAAGAACAACCCCAGGGACCAGGATAGGTTGAGGACTGATCTATTGAAGAGTAGTGTGGGAGAAAGGGACCTGGGGGTCCTAGTAGCCAGCAGGATGACTCTGAGCCAGCAATGTGCTCTTGTGGCCAAGAGGGCCAACAGCATCCTGGGTGGGATCAGAAGGGGGGTTGTCTGCAGATGGAGAGTTCTTCTCCCCCTCTACTCTGCACTTTTGAGACTGCATCTGGAGTATTGTGTCCAGTGCTGGGCCCCTCAGTTCAAGAGCAGCGAAAAGCAGTGAAGTTAATCATTAGGATGACCCCAGTTAATCACCAGCAAGGACTTGTGTATCTGTTTTTTGCACAGCATCTATTTCTTGCAGTAGTTTAATTCATATTGACATTGTAAACATCTTCTTTATCTCCATCTAATTTCTCTTTAAGTGACTCTTTACCGAAGTAAGAGTGAGACATTGGTGTCATCTCCTCTGCAAAAATTTCTCCACAAGCAAGAAAATATAATTGAATTGCAAACTGACATATTTGCATCCTTCTGCTTGTCCTTCGCAATATAAACAACGACGATGTGAGCCGAGCAGCTCATCATCCGTCTCACTTGTGATTGTTTAAAAGAAATCTTATTATGCGTCGTATCAAATGAGGCTAAGATATCCATTCCTGCCAAAAAACTTTCAGCCTTAGTTCACCTTTCCTCTATCTTCATATAAAATAGCATAGGTTTTTTTCAAATTAAATTATTCATATATAAATAAAATAGAGAAACAATCAAGTTTGCTCACTATATTTATCAGTGTTTAGGAAGCACTAGAAGTTTTGGAACCTTGATGCAATGGTTTGTAATCACTATCATCAAAAGCTTATGGATACATTTGAAGTTGTTTATCCTAGATCTGGGAAAGAACAACCCCAGGTACTGTAGAGGTTGCGGACTGACCTGTTGAAGAGCAGGGTAGGAGAAAGGGACCTGAGGGTCCTAGTGGCCAGCAGGGTGACTCTGAGCCAGCAATGTGCTCTGTGGCCAAGAGAGCCAACAGCATCCTGGGGGTGGGGGGAATCAGAACGGGGGTAGTTAGCAGATCGAGAGAGGTTCTTCTCTCCCTCTACTCTGCACTGGTGAGACTGCGTCTGGACTGTTGTGTCTAACTGCGGGCCCCTCATTTCAAGGACACAGAGCTGCTGGAGGGTGTCCAGCGTAGAGCAATGAAGATGATGAAGTAAGTAGAACAGCTCCCTGATGAGGAAAGGCTGAGGGAGCTGGGTCCCATTGGCTTGGAGAAGAGGAGGCTGAGGGGTGACCTCATTAATGTCTGTAAATATGTGAGGGGTGGGTGTCAGGAGGATGGAGCCAGGCTCTTGTCAGTGTCACCTNTATCTCTAATGATTCTATGGAATTCAGTTTCCTGAAGCAAATTTGAACTGCTAATGATTTTATGATAACATGTATTTGCTAATGAAAGGCAGCAGTATCATCAGGTGATTAAACGTTCTTCATTATATGCATTTCAAACTTACACAAGAGACTTTCACATAACAAGCTGTTTTAAAATAGGTTAGTCGTTGAAAATAAGATATTTCAGAGGAACAGGATTTCAAACGACAACAGTTTTGAACAGATCTTTCCATTTTATGTTGATACTCCCACAATCATAAGCAATACCAAAGTTCAAACGTCTATTTCAAAGCAAACTACTGTCATTCTGTTCGTACAGCCAAAGTTCCTCATTAAAAATTCATTTAATTACACATCACACTTCTGTATTTTATTACATTAATACTGACTCAGACTGTTGTGCTTTTGAAGAAGCTACTTTGCAAGAGCAGCCACCTCCACCTTCTGCTTTTTCTTTTCTTTTCCTGAGGAATTCAAATTTTGAGTTTGATTGTTTTAAATTTAGTTTTCATTTCACCTGGTCCAGAATGAAGGCAAAATTGACAGCCTGAGCTTCCTGTACAGCAGACATGATATTTTCCAATGATTCCATTCTACAAGCATTGTTTTAAATTCCTTGTGTTAAAAGACTGAAGGAGGAAATGAGAATGTCTGTTTCATATTATGGAAACTGATGCCAGACATTTACAGTCATTTGGGAACAAAGACATCTGTCTGGGGGCTATTTCACCCTTTTATTTTATTTGTGTTTTTTGATAGTGAATATTTTCTCTAGCTGCATGGATAGAATCATAGAATCCTTAGGGATCGGAAGGGACCTTGAAAGATCATCCAGTCCAATCCCCCTGCCACAGCAGCATCACCCACACCAAGTCGCACAGGAACACATCCAGGTGGGTCTGGAACATCTCCAGAGAAGGAGACTCCACAACTCCCCTGAGCAGCCTCTTCCAGTGCTCTGGTACCCTTACTGTACAGAGCTGAACCCTCCAATTTCATCATTATTGCTGAACATCTGTTCTCAGCTGGCCCTATCCTGAAGCTGCCCACAGCCTCAGAATGAGACTAGGAACACAGGTCATCAGAAAGGAAATGCTATCAGTGGTCCCCTGGCTCTCATGGACAGAAGGCTCTCTGTGAGAGCTCATTTTCATTCCATACTACATATGCTGAAGTCAGCAGCCTTTATTGCTCTAAACTGACAACATTCCTGGGGGAGTTCACATTTGTAACGCTACCCTTGCCAGGCTTAATCAGGTCTTGTAGCAGTTAGCCATCTATATTTTATTTGTGTGGTCGATATAAAATACAGCTGTAAGCTATCTGAAAGACATCTCTGTTTGTACAACATGGTATCTCAGGTCCCCATGCACAAAGCAGAAACTGGGAATGACCCAAGTGTTTCTTAAAGGAGATGTACTGTCACTCAAACCAACACATAATACCCTGGTGATCCCAAAACAGAAAGCTTTTCAGAGACTGCATGGCACAGGCAGTGTTTTACTTGGTAGGTGACAGGAGCTGTTACATTACTCCTCTGCTGTACAAAGTGCATCCAGTTGGCAATGAGCTTATCACAGGAAGAAATAGGTGTGCTCTTCCAAGTCCCTTCTTGCTGGGCAGTCATTAATAATAACCAGTCATTAATAATAAGCATTCAAAATTAATACTAATTATTAATAATTGCATCAAGATCTTGTTCCCTTATTTTCTGTGTTTTAAGCTTATATATATAGAGAGACAGACAGATATATTCCGTTTTGCCTGGCCAACATTCAGGCCCAGTTCTGCCTGGTTGAGTGGAGATTGTTTGCAGAAGCTTCGGAGCTTTTTCTTTAGCTATGTTATTGACAACTTCTCAGTTCAGCATGAGAACTACTACTATTTTTAACATGCTGATATACCTGGTGATCCTGCTTTTTAAGATTATGAGATAATAAAAAGGCTTCAAATGAAGTCAAGGAAGTTAGGTTGAAGTAGGTACTTTTAAAATGTTTCATAGAAATTTTGAGATGGAAACCCTAGAAGAGACAACTTTGTTGATTGTGGTAATATTGCAGAATACCACAGAGACATCAGTTCATCAAGTCTCAAAAACAAGACAAAGCATGGGACTTGAACATAGAATCCTAGAATCATTAGGGATCGGAATGGACCTCGAAAGATCATCCAGTCCAATCCCCCTGCCACATCAGGTTCACCAAAACCAAGTAGCACAGGAACACAGCCAGGTGAGTCTGGAACGTCTGCAGAGAAGAAGACTCCACATTCCCCTTGGGCAGCCTGTTCCAGTGCTCTGGTACCTTCTCTGTGAAGCAGTTCCTGCTGATACTGATATGGAACCTCCTCTGTTCCAGCTGGCACCCATTGCCCCTTGTCCTAGCACAGATGACCTTGAGGGGAACCTGGCTCCATTCTCCTGACACCCACCCCTCACATATTTACAGACGTGAATGAGGTCACCTCCAAGCTCAAGAGACCCAGCTCCCTCAGCCTTTCTTCATCAGGGAGCTGCTCTACTTCCTTCATCATCTTAGTTGCTCTACACTGGACACCCTCCAGCAGCTCTGTGTCCTTCTGGAACTGAGGGGCCCAGAACTGGACACAATACTGCAGATGTGGTGTCACCAGTGCAGAGTAGAGGGGGAGAAGAACCTTCCTTGACCTGCTAACCACCCCCTTCTAATCCCCCCCCAGGATGCTGTTGGCCCTCTTGGCCACAAGAGCACATTGCTGGCTATGAGTCATCCTTCTGACCACTAGGATCCCTAGGTCCCTTTCTCCTCCACTGGTGTCCAACAGGTCAGTGCCCCCCTATCCTGGTCCCTGGGGTTGGTCTTGCCCAGATGCAGACTCTACACTGACCCTTGTACCTCGTTAAGTTTCTCTCTGCCCAGCTCTCTAGCCTGTCCAAGTGTTCTTACTTTAAATGCACACCTAGTGCTTTTAAATAGGTTTTATATTCATAACTCTGTGAATCAGGCAGAGATCAGACACGTGAAGTAGGCATGACCCATTGCATGTAGGCAGTATATAGCATACAAGACGCTAAAGCATCTTTTGGCCACAGAAAATCATGTGCCAAAACAAGGGCTGGCAGGAAGGGAAGGATTTAGCTCTTCATACATGGTTTATTCACTGCTCTTGTCAATGAGTCAGCCTAAGCTGGGACTGTTTGTGAGACGAAACAACAAAATGTGAAGACCACATCGCTTTTAAATGCACTTGCTTCTGAGTCCATTTCCGCTGAAAATGATCAGCTCATGAAATAAATGATTCCATTTATACTCTTGGGAAAAATAATTGATTAGTCAGTTGCACCCTGAGGAACTCAGTGCAGATAAAGGCTGCAGAATTTACCTTACAATCCTCACAAGCTTTGAGAGTTGAACTGGACTCCTATCAGCACTGTCTGACAGCAGTGTTGTTCATTCCTTCAGCCTCCTAAGATACAATTTCCTCATATGGTTGAAAATTAAGAGAGCACCTATGAAGTTTGTAATGAGCCTCTTCCTTTTCAACTGGTATGTGAAATGACTGAGTTACTCTCTGAAGTCTTCATGTTCATTCTGAGGAATGAGTATGCATCGGTGCAAAGCAGTCAGCATTTCTTTTTAATCAGAAAATTTACCATTTTGAGAGTTTCTGTTGTGACTTCTTTCTTCCTACTTTCTTGCATCCCCACCGTCCCTCACGTCTACATAGTAAAAGCTGTTGGATGATTTCTAGGTTCCCTTGTGTATTATTATCTTGACAACCCAGACAGTAGCATCAAATTTTTTGTTGAGTGAGGAAACTACAAATAGAAAGGCGTTTTTGTGCAGAATAGCTAGAGTACATACTTCCCGGGCATTTCACACTGCTAACAACTGCGATGGCAACAGTCGGGAACAATGGGGGAAGGGGCGGAAGGGAGTTGAATTCATTTCTTGAGAACTATGAAGAATTGGCAGCCGGAGGAAATGAAGCCGATTGAGCTTTTCCATTCTGCTCTACTGATACAGCTCATGCAGTGTGACTCAGATGATTCAGGCCGTGTACTCGATCTGTTTTGACAGAAAGTAGGTTATTTAGAACCATATGTATCGTGCATGTATGAGTGAGTTAGAGTGAGAGAGGAAGGGAGACTCTGGGTATATATGCATAGCAAATAAGAATGAGAGGGGAAGGGAGACTGTGGGCATATATGCATAGCAGGTACAACGTTATCTTCCCATCATCTTTGCAGTCTTAATCATTACTGCTCATTCAATTAAAATCAGTTTTGTGCAGTCAAACAGTCGGTTACAAATCAGGGAGTCAAATGACCATGGCAAATAATGCATCCATGTTACCTAAAGTCCGATTCTATTGCCTTTCAAGACCAGGAAGAACAACTCTGTGAGGCACTGTCTAACCTCACATGAGGTAGGAGACACGGAATACCCGAAAAAAACCCTAATATCTGGACTGCTCTTCCCCACAGAGACAAAAATTACCCTGTTTCCTGATGTCCTGAGAGCAAAAGCAGATGCTGTTCACTTTCAGTTTCTCCTTATTCTCCACATTCAGCCTCACTTTCTTCCTTTTAACTCTGAATCCATTTATTATCTGTAACGATTTGACAGGCAAATGGAGTTCAGTGTCTGGTCTGTCTGTGAAGCCTTCATTCCTTGAATTCCTGAGGCTGGTTGTGTGTGTTGGGTGTTTGGTCACTGAAATAATGGAATATCATTTCTGCTTCCAAACATTGCCTTCAAAATTTTATGGTAGGAAGAGCATGAAAGGCAAATAATGAATTTCTATGCCTAATAATAGTACATTTTGATCATTATTGGTCAGTTAGTGATACCAAATCGATTTTGATTTGGTAAGCACTCATGGGTTTAATGCAGATACATAAAGCAACTGTTATCCTCTTAGAAAATCATAGAATCATACAATTGCTAGGGATTGGAAGGGACCTCAAAAGATCATCCAGTCCAATCCCCCTGCCACAGCAGGATCACCTAGACCAAGTCACACAGGAACACAGCCAGGTGGGTCTGGAACGTCTCCAGAGGAGACTGACTCCACAAACCCCCTGGGCAGCCTGTTCCAGTGCTCCGGTACCCTCCCTGGGAAGAAGTTCCTGCTGATATTGATAGGGAACCTCCTCTGTTCCAGCTTGCACCCAGTGCCCCTTGTCCTATCCCCAGATGACCTTGAGAAGAGCCTGGCTCCATCCTCCTGACACCCACCCCTGACGTATTTGTAAACATGAATGAGGTCTCCCCTCAGCCTCCTCTTCTCCAAATACTGCACATAGAGCAGTTTAAAGGGTTAGGATTTTTGTATGCCATTTTCTGTAAGTCAATGGAAAAGGTTTAATAACGTTGTCAGAAGATCATATGTGAAATAGCCAGAAGCAGGGAAAATCCTCTACATTTTTCATGAAGTAAAGTCGTTTCGAGCAAAATATGTGCTCCTTCACAACAAGTGTAAAGTCAGTGAAATGAATGTCTTGGACTACATTTGAAGGAAAGCAAAGAGGAGTTTTGATAGCAGTAGCCAGGCCTTCCAATTTATCATTTCCTCAATTGCTGAAAATACAGTTTTGCCACAATACCAACTGAACTGGGCTGTAAGGAGGGGAAAGCTATAGAAATAGAAAAATATAAGAAATAGACAAAATGATGGAGAAAAATGTAGAAGTATGTTGGGACTGACTGTGCTTGAAGCTACAAAAGGAAATACAGTAACTAAAAAAAGAACCAGGTCAGACCACCAAAACCAGCCTTGAGGAGAAGGACTTGGGGATGTAGGTTGATGAAAAACTCACCATGAGCTGGCGGATGTTCGCTTGCAGCCCAGAAAGCCAACTGCATCCTGGGCTGCATCAAGAGAAGAGTGACCAGCAGGTGGAAGGAGTAGATTCTCCCCCTCTGTTCTGCTCTCGTGAGACCCCACCTGCAGTACTGCATCCAGTTCTGGAGCCCCCAACACAGGAAGGAGATTGAGCTGTTGGAACTTGTCCAGAGGAGGGCCACGAGGATGAGTGGAGGGCTGGAGCACCTCTCCTCCAGGGACAGGCTACGAGAGTTGGGGCTGTTCAGCCTGGAGAAGAGGACACTCTGGGGAGATCTCTGAGCAGCCTTCCAGTACCTGAAGGGGGCTACAGGAAAGCTGGGGAGGGGCTGTTTCAAAGGGCTTGGAGTGGTAGGAGCAGAGCGAATGGTTTCCAGCTGGAAGAGGGGAGGTTTANACACTGTCAACAGCATGGATTTCTTCAATGTTTAATTTCTATTGCATAGTATGATTTTTTTAAGTGTTGCCTGCAGGAAAATCATTTCAAATGTTAAAAGTTTACTTTAAACAAAGAGTAAACCCATTGCCCTCTCATTATCACTGTGGATAAGAAATGAAATGAATTCATTAGCTTTGCAAGCAATCACAAACGAAATTGTACTGAAAAAAACCCAGTGTCCTACAGATTGCAGTAAGAAAAAGTGACTGTAGAGAGACACTTACAAATCATAGATTAGTCATAAAGGCTTCACTTTATCACCTAGCAACGTTACCCGTAGCAGCCACCATCGCAGAGCAGCCAGGATACAATTGCATATAATTGAAGCTGCTATTGACACTAGTAAATTCATAACCAGCGAGATGAAACCCTCGGAAATCAAAACTAACTTTCAGTTAGATCACTGTCTTCAGGTGTCAGCTTTTGAATACTCAGTGCTTAAAAATTTAATCTCAGTTGCCTTTTTTTGCTTTAAAACAGGGTTAGGAAGAAAGAAAATAATGAGCTCACTCTATTGCTTTTCAGCCTGTGATAAAGGAGAAGTATTCACTAGGACTTTCAGATAGCCTGGATGAATACAAAAAGGAAATCTTCTTTACATAACAACCTAGATAGCAAGTATCTAGCTGGGAAATAACGTACTTCAAAACAGATAAGTGGGAAATAAACTGGGAAACAAGCAAATCTCTCCAGACTCAGTCATAGAGGGTTTTCATCAGGTTTGTAGCCTCCTGTGTTCAATCCACTTTGCATAGTCACTTGTAAGATACCTTTCTGTGTGCAACAGGGCAGTTTCATTCTTATGACAAAGACCATCGCTCAGAAGAGAGTAAGCAAAGGAAACTGAAATCATCAACAGGCTGCCCAGGGGGGTTGTGGAGTCTCCTTCTCTGGAGACATTCCAGACCCACCTGGATGTGTTCCTGTGTGACTTGGTCTAGGTGATCCTGCTGTGGCAGAGGGATTGGACTGGATGATCTTTCGAGGTCCTTTCCGATCCCTAATGATCCTATGCTTTACTTTGCTTTTCTATTTAAGTGATAATAATAATTGTTATCAGCACAGCTCCTGCCACAATGGCTACAGAGCATCAAATGGTAGCATCTTTAATGAGTTCCTCTTAGCTCCCAGCCACAGACATTGGTCCTCACTGTGACAAATGTATCCCGTGGTTTACGTTGTCACTATTCAGGAACCCTAATGCGTGTTTTAATGCTGTCGACTGGGTAAGATTTCATTTGAAGGGAAGCAGCACCATCTATTGTAACCTCATAGCCTAGCTCGAGCTGATGCGAAGAACAGACAGAGCTGGCCTGAGCCCAGCGTTAAACTCCATGCCCTTTTATATAGCTTTCTGAGACCAGCTCCATCAAATGAGGTTAGCATCTCAGATTGTACATGACAACGTACAGGGGCGTGTGGTTTGTGTGCATCTCATAGGCCTGCCTGTCTGCAAACTGAGACAATAGCATCTGACTAACTGTTGCTTTTAAAAGACTCATCTGGAGTTGTCCTTTCTGAACTGGATGGATAGCGAGCAGCTAAACAAATGTGTTAACCAGATGATATTCTCTCAATATTTGATCTCTGAAGCAGTGTTAATGTAGCTGTGCTGTGGACTGTGGTCTTCTAATAATGACAGTGCTATTGTCATCCATTTATACTTACTGTTCTCTTTTTCCAGACTGTCTACAAAGCCTGGCTCTGTTCCCAGTACTTTGAAGTCACACAGTTTCACTGCAGCAACAGAATTCCTTGCAAGCAATACTGTTTGGAGGTTCAGACGAGGTGTCCCTTTATATTACCAGACAATGATGATGTCATCTATGGAGGACTATCAAGTTTCATCTGTACAGGTATGGTGTTTAAAAGCTAATATCCATTGTTTTCTGAAGTCCAAATGGGAAGGAGAATGTGGATTATGTTTCTTTCTTTAGCTTTGAGAGCCTGAGAGCCTAAGGGTATTCACAGAGCAGCTCAGGTTGGAAGGGACCTTAAAGATCATCTAGATCCAGGGACTGGAAGGCTGCCATAAGTTCTCTCTGGAGTCTCCTCTTCTCCAGGCTGAACAGCCCCAACTCTCTCAGCCTGTCCCCGCAGTGAAGGTGCTCCAGCCCTCCAGTCATCCTTGTTGCCCTCCTCTGGACACGTTCCAACAACTCAGTCTCCTTCCTGTGTTGGGCTCCAGAACTGGACACAGGACTGCAGATAGGGTCTCATAGGAGAAGAATACAGGGGTTGGATCACCCCCCTCACCCTACTGGTCATGATGCTCTTGATGCAGCCCAGGATGCAGTTGGCTTTCTGGACTGCAAGTGAACATTGCCAGCTCATGGTGAGTTT